>APFE030455683.1:0-22584 GCA_000404065.3 Pinus taeda | reverse complement strand
ATATACAAGTACATGTAACAAATGAATATTTTATTATATAATTTACCAAATTTAACTATTTTCTTAGAATAAGAATAATTAATAAGTATAGCAAGGATATTATTGGTTTTACTTGGGTCAATAGGTCAAAATTAGCCGTTGGAGTCTCTGCACACACTATTTAACAAGCTAAGCTGGATTGGATCTTCAACTTGTCCTGACGATGAACCACACTGGTTGGTTCGAAACGTGTCGACAAATTATTTTCTATGTGATTTCGCCGAAAACTCTCTAAACAATGTTATGGATCACAGAAGTCTAAATTCCTATATAAAATATTGTTAATGGATACATTACCTCCAGATTCCAATTAGAGGGATGACATGCCAATGCCCTTGAATTCATATTTACCTTTATCTCTAAGCTCAACATTTTGAGTAATCTTCTTTTCATTCAATTTAGATATATGTTCACGACTCCCTATCATGTGCCTAGAAGAACCACTATCCACAAGCCAAATTTCATCATGAATTTAAATGAAACCTGTAAGAGCAAAATAAAATTAGTATTCAGATTCAGAATCATGTCTCCTATGCCTCCTCTTTGAAGATAGCTCATTTAAATCAACAACAGAAGCATGACGACTTCCTCTTATTTTACAATCATCATTCCTTTCATAGTCATCTCTTTGATTCTTTTGAGCATAATGAGCTTGATAATGGCCATAGGCTAGACAACGAAAACATTGAACGTTTGGTAGATCATTTTTATCTCTCTTATCTCTTCTATCTTATCTATGTTGAGAGGGAGGAGGAGGTATTCTTTGAGAAGTAGATTCCTTCTTTGGAGCAGATATAGGACCTGGTATTTTACCAACACTTCTTTGAAACTTGCCAAAAATTTGGTTTCTTCTTATTTCCCTTAGTATGGGCTGCAAATTATTTTATACTTGGATCTTCAATTTCTCCTCTTGAAAGAAGTCTTGATTCTTCTTGAGTACATGATACCAATAACTTGTTAAAGGTTGGAGCATTTTCTCTTGCACTAATACCTTATGCAAACGAATCCCAAGATCTAGGAAGACCACCCAAGGCTACAACTACCAATTCCTTATCGAATACTTCTTATTTAGTGGCCTTGATTTGATCTCTTATTTGATATATCTTGACAAAATATGATGCTAGTGTGTCATTCTTTTTCATCTTGATATTACGAAGTTGTCCTATTATATTGATCGAATAATTTACATTTTTAATGATATGCAATCCATTGATAACATCATACATAGCTTTGGCAATCTTATGTTCCACAATATAGGGAATCAAATGATCCCTAACAAAATATAATATGATGCTTCTTGCCAAAGTATCATCTTCATGAAACTTCTCCTTTCTAGATTGATCAAATGGTTCAATAAATCTACTTGTGACAATTCCCAAAAATTTGTTCCTTTGAAGATTTTTTTCAACCCTAGTCTTCCATGCCCTATAGTTAATAGCTCCATCAAGCTTTCTTTCAATCTTCATGAAAGAATTCATGATGAAGATTGTTAATCATAATATAGGACAAAATCCAAAACTCTTTAAAGTACATTTTTAGATGCCCTTCAAGTGCTCTTAAAGATGATCTCTCTACTCTTTTCCTTCACCAAAACTTTGATACCATGTTGAAATTCCAATGTAGCTAGGACCATAATATTTTTTCACAATTGATAACTACTTCTATTGATGCAATAAATTATTTCTCTATACTTAAATCATCAAGTAGCTATACATGAAAAAATTCAATCATTCAATTCAATTCTTAAATAAGAGTAGTAAATAGAAATCAAAATAAATAATGGACAGTAGACAAGAGACACCAAGAATTAGGCTCATAGCCATGGAAAACCCCACAAGGGTGAAACCCAAAATTATTTCCTTATGCAAGACAGATTTTGTCCATAAAAAGTACATCAAGAATATTCCAATAAATTCAAATCTAACCTCAATAGAATCTCATACAAAACTAGTCAACGAGAGGGAGAAAAGTCAACTTTTTGTCAACTGTGATAGTTTACACAATGAGGTCAAACTTTGGTCCTAAGGTGACTGAGATGATAGGCTGAAATTATTTCCATAGAAAATTCAATGCACCAGTCAAGAGGTCTCAATTAAATAAATTGTTTTGGAATGCAGTCAAAGTTGGTCAAGGTCCCAATCACAAGATTGAAATACCAGTCAATTGTAGTAAAAAAAACTTCAAATAAATTTTACCTTCCAAGATGATATGATCAAAATTCAAACTAGTGTCAACGATTCCCAATTCAATACAGTCAACGCAACTCCAAAAGACAAGTCAACGCAGATTAAAATATTCCTCTCTATCCTTTGTACATGTGGTGATTCTCTCTGAAAATTACAGACTGAACTTGATTGGATTGGATATCAAAATGAGTGCAAACAATGCCCAATTTATATGAGTTTCAAGTGGACTAATTAGCCCCACTGAGGCCGACTTGAAGAACTTGAGAACTTGACTTGTAGGGATGATAAAATATTTTTTCTTCATGTTTTTAAAGAAAAATTACACCCGAATCTATCCAAAATTTCAACACATTTAACCATTGAAAAATAATCAAAAATTAATTTCCATGAATGTAATAAACTGATTCGCTCCCCCTCTCAGTTTATTTATGTTTCCATCAATTGATATCAGGGCCAATTCCTTCTATGTAAGCCTAATAGCTCGAAGGTAGACCTGGTTGAGTCATGGACTATCAAAGTGCACTTGTGCTTAGTACAACAAAATTTCATGAATGGAGGGATAAGGTAAAATCGAAATTGATAGCTTATGGACCATGTGTATAGAAGTTAGTGTGTGAGGGATGAATCCTCTACAAAATAAGAACAATGGAATGCTCAGGCAAAATGTGTAATGTACATCAACCTTCACAATAAGGATCTTGAGACAATGATAGATCTTAAATTTACAAAAGAAATATGGGATAGGTTGAAACTCATGCATGAAGGAGATATTGGTAGTAGCAATGCAGGAAAGTAGAATAAAAAGAGGAAGAAGAAAAAATCATGTCAAAAAGAAAATGCTCAATGAAATGAAACTTATTTTGTTGATGTGAATGTACCTGATTCTCATGAATAAAAGATAGATTACCATCAATATAGGCTTGAATTAACATTGAATGAAATATACAGACTTGCAAATGAGAATAAAGATTATAATAAACTATTGCAAATATGTGATGAAAGAGGACATGAGTTCAAGGAGGAGATTCTTAGTCCAAGGACACAACTTGAAGAAGCAAAGAAAATAGAAGAGGTGATGAGTAGTTGACTAAAAGAGAAAGAAGTACAGTGTGAAATATTAGAGGCTGAGATTGGTTCAACAATAAATGAATTAGATGAAAAGAATAAATTGTATAAAAGTTAGAAGAGGATATTGTCTCCATGAAGAGCTCAGAAAAGAGTATTAATTCAAAGGCAGTCACAAAGGATAATGAAGAATCCCTAAAAATACCTACAGTAGAAGAATTAAAAAAAAAAAAAAAAAAAAAAAAAAAAAAAAAAAAAAAAACAAGTAACATCAAGAGCCAAAGAATAAGGTGAAGAAAGTGTTCTTTACAAGAAGGTCATTTGCTCTTGGTGATGAGTTGAGTAAATTTGGAAGATCCCAAAGGAGACTCTTCACTGCCTTGAAAGATATCAAGTATTTTTCTTGTGATGAACCTAGACATGTAGCAGTGTAATGTAAGAGAAAACAAATCAAGACTAATCAATAGAAGACATAGCAAACAAAAAGGTTCCCTCAATAAAGCAAATAGAGAACACAATCATCCACCAGGTATACAAATCATTTCTATGGTTACTGTTATTTATGCAATGGATTTGGACATAAATTTTTTGAGTGAAAATTGTACACAAAGAATAACATGAACTCAAGAAGAAACACACCATTAAATCCATTTCTTGGCTACACAATATGTTATGTTTGCAATAACCTTGGCCACAAAGCCAAATATTGTAAGCTTCCATATACCCTAAAGAGATCTAGACATAAGATGGAAGCAACTCCAAGTAGACCAAACAATGAAGGGAATGCACACAAAATAAGGTAGTCTAATGCAATATGGAAAATGAAGAAAATGTAGCAGCACGTGACTTCAATGACAAAGTGAAGTCGAGATGATCTCAGGGGGAGTTGCTCAAGAAAGCAAAATATGAATTTAGTGAATGTTAGAGGAGCAACATCTCAAGGGGAGAGTAGTCCCATTAAGGCTTATTGGAGGCATGGCAATAAAGGAGATCTTAGTAGAAAATATTAGTACATAAAAAACAATCAAAGGAAGTTGAAGTCATTGTTAAGACTCCTGCAATGAAGATGCAAAACAAAGTCAGCTTGAAAGTGAAGTGCAACCTATACTAGTAATATTATTGTCTATGCACAGAAACAATTTGCAATCATGAATTGATATTGAAAGTTCATACTAATAAAGGATATGGTTTGTCATGAATATTAAAGGCTCCTACTAAGTGTTTCAAACAATGTACAAATATTCTTGTGAAATGTTAATGCTACATTTGGAAATAAAGTGCTTGAGGCCAATCAAATATTTAAAGTCCATGAGAGGTCAATTGAGAATGTTTCATGGCTTTGAAGCACAAATATTTTTTTTCCTCCATTGGAGATGACTGAATACACCTAAAAAGTCTCAACAATTAGTTGTATCCCATCAAAATAAGTGGTTGTTGGCAACAGGGTCAGAGGACAAAACTATCAAATTATTTTATCTTCGGAAACTCATTTGTTCATTGCATAAATTTTCCAATCATACAAACCAAATATTATAACTTGAGTGGAGTCCTACAGATGAGAAAATATTAGATTCTTTAACAGAATAATCATGGTTTTTCATGTTTCAAGAATTAATGTAACACTAAAATATGAAAAATGTGGGGAACCTGAGTTGTTTTTTATTCATGGAGAGAACACCTGAAGGAATTCGGATTTCTGGTGGATTTCTAGTGTAGAAGACAGTCGGGAACCTAAAAACTAAAATCCAAAGGCTCTTTAAACATAACATGGTCATTTAAATTTCCCTTGGATTTTCAATGGGAAAGATGCAAGTATGGCATGAAGCAATATGATTAAAGGAATTATATAGAAAAGTGCAACCAAGAAGTTGAAGCAATAGTTGTTGAAAATGTAACTAGTTTTGGTAGTCATAATTGTTGTTGCACTCATTTCAATATGTATCTTATGTAAAAAAAAAAAAAAAATATATATATATATATATATATATATATATATTATTATTAAATCAATGGATTTCATGCTCAATATTGATTATCTTCTAGGTGAAAGCATGTTCTTTATGCTTCTAGGGTTTGTTAGGTCTTAGGATTTATTGTCATGAGTCAAACGAGTCAACATCAAGTTTATAAGACCCTTCTAGGAAAAACATAGTTGTAAAAATAATTATTTTTTAGTCTAGAAAGTCCAAGAAACTCCTAAGGTACAAGTCAGCCCTGGCAGTTTCAAGTCGGCCTAAATGAGGGAATTCAACCCCTTGGAAAGGCTATATAAAGGAGCAGTTTGACCTCATTTGTGACACACTCATACAAAAGTTCAATCTATCAAGAAGGAAGTTCAAGATGTAGATGGGAGAAGCAAACAAGGGAGAGTGAAGATCTAGGAGAAAAAGAAGGAAGAAAAAATCTCCATTTTGGGCTCTATCTCTCTCACACATGTGAAATTCTAGGGTTTATGGTGTTATAGAAGAAGGATGAATTTGTAGGTTCGAGTTGTAGTAGGACAAAGTGTAGCATCTTGTAGCTAGAAGGAAAAATACCCCTACCTTAACCTTGTTGACCTTAGGAAGAGATGTATTGCTCTAGGATGGTCTTAGGAAGAGGCTAAATCAGGGTTTCCTTGGAAGCTGCAAGGCTAAAATTGCACAGTCGAAGTTGTAGGATGAATTACAGTATTGAAGTTGGCATGTCAAAGTTCCAGTTTAAAGGTGGTTGATGCATAATCAAAGAAGGACTTGTAGAAGGGTTGACTTGGTACTTGGAGAAGGACTTGGTCTAGGGCTTGGGTCTTTGTATCTCATTTGAAGCAAATTCTAAGAAGAAAATATTTTTTTGAATTTTCCCCTTGGAAGGGTTTTGCCCTAAATGAGAGCATAATTTATGTTTCATCTCTTGTTGTTTTGTTCTTGATATTTGTTTGATGAAAATATATAACTAAAGAACATAAAAAGACTAACAAATTTCACAAGAAAATATTAAGGTTAAGGAAAATAAGAATTAATAGCTGCCACATTTCATTTTCCAACATGGTATTAGAACTAAGGTAAACAAGGAAGGTAGTTGGAAGGACATTATAAGGAATTTCTTGTCAAGGGGAAGGAAAAATAAAACTCTCAAAGCCTAAACAACAATATTTCAAAAGGGATTGTCTCTTGAAAGGATATATTAAAGACTCATTAATGAAAGCATCAAGGGATCTTGTTCATCACTCTTGGAAGTGGTTGTTGGAGGAATCCTAGGGAACATCTTTCAAGGACATCATCAAAGATTCTCCATAGATCTTGAAAAAATCAAGGTTGGGACATTTTAAAGAAGAATCATGTTTAGCAAGTAAGAATCATCTTATTACATCATGTGTGAATCTACAGGTCATATGGGTTCTTTTTGCAAGGAGAGAAATAAGCTCGTTGGAGCATCAAATTATCTAGCATGGAAGAAAAGGACTAACTTGATACTCACAAAACAAGAATTAATGGAATATGCTACTAGGGAAATTACTGAACCTAGAAAATACAAGACACAAGAGCTAGTAAAGTACAAGAAAGGGGAAGTAAGGGCACAAAGGATCATATTTGAGTCCATTAAAAATATTCTCTTGTTCCATTTGTTGCAAATTTGAAAACTTCCAAGGCTATGTATGACAACTTAGTGAAATTTTCCTTTGTAAGTACATCAGAAGAAAAGATGTCATTGTGGAATAATTTATATAGAGTGAACAAATTAAAATATGAGGATATGGAATCATTTCTCATGAAAGTCTCTCAACTAAGTGGCCATAAGCAAGGCTTAGGAAATCAATTTCTGATTTGGAAGTGACCATCTATGTACTAAATGCATTACCACCAAAATGGAACAACTTTACAACAAGCATCTACTCCAATAAATATTCAACTCCATTTGATGAGTTGTGGGATCAATGTGTATTGTAAGAATCAAGGATCAAGGTAAAATATGACATTGGATCAGATCAAAGAACTCAAACTTTTCTAGCTCGAGTCAAGAAGTTGATGGAAGGATGTTTGGAAATTCCAAGAAGAATGATATGTCCAAGGTTCAATACTTCAATGAGTTTGGACACTTTAAGAGGGATTGTCTTAGTCAACAAAACAACAAGGGAAAGGAAACAAGTGAAGCTCATGTAGATAAGGTCATGGGAGATGTTGAGAAGAAGCCAAAGAAGGAAGAAGTGAAGGATCTTTATTATTGAAGGAGGCACTCTATATGTAGGTTCTTGATTAGAATAGTCTTTTATTTATAAAATAATGCATTGGAAGGATTTTTAAATATAGCATCATAGAAGCATATGATAGTAGCACATTTGAACTTTATATGATTAAGTTGCTTTGTAGAGATCATCTAGATAGACAAATAGACCATTTTTTTCATAATGTTCATCTAATTATTATCTAACATTATGTTAGAGGTTATCATCTTGCTTAAATGGATCATCATGATTCAGGAAGGACAATCATTTTGGAAGGTCCTTGGGAAAAGTCTCGTGACAAGCAAAGTAGACATTCCATGTAATGTTGAACTAATACTGTTAAAGGGATGAAGGAATGAAATGGGTAAGCTTACAAGCTCACTTTATGGAATATAGCTAGATTATTAAATGAAAGCATAGGAATGCATGTTGAAAGTAAACTCTGGATAAGATTCACATGTATAGAACCTTTTTGGTCATAAAATATGCTTAAGTATATGGATACATGATGCTTGAAAAGAAAATTTTATTACTCTAGGATGAATAAAGAATCAGGACTAATTTCTATAACACACACACACACACACACACACACACACATATATATATAGAGAGAGAGAGATCAAACATCCAATACAATCTCCAGAACATAAGTTCTAACTTGGTAATCAAGTTCGACCCTTGGGCACTCTGATGCATGAAGGAAGTTTCAAGTAGATATGGACTATGAGGATGTTGATGCGTGAATGAGAAGGTCACCATGGTATTCTATTTTGTTTATGACTTGGTTATTTAGTTAACATATTATTTTTCTACTTGGAGGGATGTTGCAGGTATACTTGATGATAGTTGAGGAAAGCTCAATATTTGGCACCTGACAACTATGAATTCAAGATGTGTTCATCTTGAAACTGGAAGGTAGTAGTGCAAGAAGATAACCTGAAGGTCAAAGGAGATAACTTTCATAAGGAATATATGATCAAGCTTGAATTCTGGAAGGCTCAATACAATTCCTTCATTGATGATGTGGAAGATGAAAGTGATGATCGAGAATGATGACCCAAATCCTGTCACAATATTGAAGAAGGAAGATGGATCCATGATACCTTAAAAGGAAGAAAGCCCAAGAGATGCAAAGCAAAGAAGGAGCCATGTATCTACGAAGATCAAGTAGTTGGTACTCTCATGAAGACAATCTATAAGGCTTGTGGTGTTCGCTTCCGTTATTAAAAGGAAGACTGGAATCTCCCATGGTTACGAGAGGGAGAAAAGGAGATCCTTGAATAGGAGCGAGGATATATTATCTAATTAAAATGGGGAATAGAAATGACCTCTCTAGTTGAGAGGGAGTGATGTTGGACATCACATGTGCATTCTCTTCTTAAGCTGATGAAGAAAGAATGGTGGAGGATTGGATAAGCATAATGGTTTCCTTGAGGATGTAGCATCCAAGCAAGGAAACGTACCAACACTCTTTCGAGGATGGGACAAGTATCCAAGATAAGAGTAGTTATAGAGGACCGATATTCTTTGAGGACTCAAGATTGGAGATCCAAGATAAGAATAGTCCTAAAAGGGAACCTTGTAGACATCCAGATGGAGTATTTGCCTTGTAGAGGTAGTACGATAATCACAAATAAAGTATCCTAGCATATTGGTCTTGAATAAATAAGATATTTTCTAGTTAGGCCTCGGAGAAAATGTTGGTCATAATGATGATAATGCTTATAGTCTGTGTTATCAATCTAACTCTTCTTGTGAGAACTCTTTAGTTTGAGAATGATGGTGTACTAGTTGTACAATTATGAATACCTCCCTAGTTAAGAGGGAGTGTTGCCAAAATGTAACTAGTTTCGATCTTCATAATTGTTGGTGTACTCATTTTAATATGTATCCTATGTAACAAATAAGAAAATAAAATAAAAATTTATTATTAAAGCATGGGTTTCATGCTCATTATTAATGGTGTTCTAGGTAAAAGTATGTTCTTCATGCTTCTAGGGTTTGTTAGATCTTAGGATTTATTGTCATGATTCAAAGGAGTTAACATCATGTTTATAAGACCCTTTTGAAAAAAATGTAATTGCAAGTCAGCCCTGACAGCTTCAAGTTGACCTAAAGGAGGGAATTCAACCCCTTAGAAAAGCTATATAAAGGATCATTTCAATCTCATTTGTGACACACCCATACTCAAGTTCGATCTATCAAGAAGGAAGTTTGATCTATAGATGGGAGAAGTAGAAAAGGGAGATAAAAGGTATAGGAGGAAAACGAGGAAGTAAAAATTGTTTTTTTGGGCTCTATCTCTCTCACACATGTGAAATTATAGGGTTTTTTATGTTGCAGAATAAATTCAAAGTTGCAGGTCTGATTTGTAGTAGGACAAATTGCAGTATGTTATACCCGGAAGGAAGAATACTCTACCTCGAACTCGTTGACATTAGGAGGAGTTTCATTGCACTAAGAAGGTCTTAGGAGGAGGCTAAATTACGGTTTCCTTGGAAGCTGCAGGGCCAAAATTGTAGGGTCAAAGTTGTAGGATGAGTTGCAGTATTGAAGTTGGTAGATTGAAGTTGTAGTGTGAAGTTAGTTGATGTAGAATCAAAGGAGGACTTGAAGAAGGGATAACTGGTATTTGGAGAAGGACTTGGTCTAGGGCTTGGGTATTTGTATCTCATTTGAATTGGATTCTAAGAAGAGAATATTTTTGTCAGGTTTTTCCCTAGCTGAGAGCCTAATTTTTGTGTCCTTTGTTGTTGTTGTTGTTTTGTTCTTGATATTTGTTTGATGAAAATATAAAACTAAAGAACATAAAGAATACTAACAAATTTCACAAGTTCCCTAGCTGAGAGCCTAATTTTTGTGTCCTTTGTTGTTGTTTTGTTTTGTTCTTGATATTTGTTTGATGAAAAGATCTAATTAAAGAACATAAAGAATACTAACAAATTTCACAAGTAAATATTAAGGTTAAGGAAAATAAGAATTAATTGTTTCCATTTTGCATTTTCCAACATGGTATCAAAGTTAAGGTAAACAAGGAAGGTAGCTGGAAGGACACTAGAATGGATTGATTGTCAAGTGGAAGGAAAAAGGAAGCTCTAAAAGCTTGAAAAGGAAGACATAAAAATGGATTGTCTTTTTAAGGGATATAGTTAAAGAATCATTGAAGAAATCATCAAGATATCTTGTTCACCACTCTTGGAAGTTGTTGTTGGAGGAATCCTATGGAATATCCTTCAAGGACATCATCAAAGACTCTCCAAATATCTTGAAAGAATCAAGAAGGTTTGGGACATATTCAAGAATAACCCTAGTTATCAAGTAAGTATCATATTATTACATCATTCCTAAATCTACAGGTAATATGGGTTCGTCCTGCAAGGAGAGAAATAAGCTCGTTGGACCATCAAATTATCTAGCATGGAGGAAAAGGATTGAACTTATACTCACAGAACAAGAAGTAATGGAGTATGTTACTGGGGAAATTACTGAACCTAGCAAAGACAAGACACAAGAACTAGAAACTTACAAGAAAGTGGAAGTAACGGCACAAAGGATCATAGTTGATTCCATTAAATATTCTCTTGTTCCAATTGTTGTAAATTTGAAAACTTCCAAGGCTATGTATGACAAGCTAGTGAACTTGTACTATGTAAGTACATCATGACAAAAGATGTCTTTGGGGAATAAGTTATATATAATGAAGAAATCAAAGGATGAGGATACGACATACTTTCTCATGAAAGTCTCTCAATTAAGAGACCACCTACAAGGGCTTATGGAACCAATTTCTAATTCATAAGTGACCATTTATGTACTAAATGCATTACCACCAGAATGGAGTAGCTATAACAACCCCTGATTGATTTTCCATGTAAAAAAATATAAGACCAAGATCATGGGACACATATTCCAAGTTTAATGGTAGGAAAACATCACATTGGGAGTCACTTTTGGTTTATTTATGGCTATGGAAATTGGCAACGGCATTGGAAAAAGAAAAGTCGCATTAATTGGTATTTTATTTATGAAATAAAGGGAAATGTGAGAAAAGGAAGGAGAAGAGACACAAATTTGCATAAGAGTGAAGTTAGAGGAAAAATTAAGGAAAATGAAGAAAAAGAGATACATCAATGATAAAAAAGGCACCTGAGAATCAATTTATAGCTTTTTCCTAGATTTAGAGTAGGTGTAGCAAAGGAAAGAGAGCAGGCACTTGGACAATCAAGCAAAGGAAGGAAAAAGAGAAAGAAAGGGAAAGAAAAGGAAAGCAAGGAAGGTTGGATCAAGCAAATTTAGCATGAATATTTTGTAGGTAATAAGGTGCATATGTAATTTCCTAGCTGAGGTGTGAATGCATGGTAAATGAATTTGTTTTTTTGGTTCATTTGTTGTCATTGGCATGGGTTTTTCATGGTTTGACAATGGTTTAATTCTCCTTATCATTCTCTGGATAGTGATGGTGTGATGGGATTATTTTCTTGGTTGAAATTTGGATTACTGGAAGGTTTTGGAATTGGGTGAGGTGGTATCAGGAAAATTCCCAAGGGTTGGGGGTGGAGATGGTTTTCTTTAGGAATCCCTTGACATATGGGTGGAGACTATGGGGTGTGTGTTATATTCTTTCCACGATTAGCCCCATGCACGGGGGGGGTCACCAGGGGGGTGATATCCCCCCATGTTCGTTGTGTCGAGTGTAGCAAGGGGGTCATGGGGGGGTTGAGGGGGGGCGGTAGCCCCCCTCTATGGGGTCTAGGGCAGCGCCGCAAGAAAAATATTTTTAACCCTATATTAGGTGGGCGGACCTACCTATGGTTTTGTGCGTGGTTTTTGCACATGTTTTTGGGCATGATGGTTTTCTTCCCATGGTATTTTGTAGATCCAATCAAGGGAACTACGGTTATGTTTTAATCCAGGGTTAATGGATTGGGTTTGTGGATGCTTTGACATGTATATATATGTATTGTAACGTTGAAAGGAATATAATGAAAAATTAATCTGGTAGTCCGAATTTTTGGATCCAGGGGAAAATATCTGTGTATTTATGTTTTATGTTTTATGCTCTCGCCATTTTTTATTTTCTATTTTTTAGAATTTGTATGTAGGTAATTTATGTACTGGGTTAAAACCTACATAGACAGGCATCCAAGATTTGTTTGTCTTTGTGATATCTTGACCGGTTTTGGCAAGATCACATTAGTTTGAGGGTGGAGGTGGTTTAGTCTCCAGGGAACCCTGGTTGTTTATGTCTTGAGATCCCACATTCATGCTTGGAATATGACACAAGGGTGATTGGTTGAAGTATTTGGTTCATCCCAATCTACAGTTAGATGGTACGTGAAGTCCTTGACTTGGTTAGATTTTGCATAAGTTAATAAGAGATATTTTCATATTGTAATCTATGAGCACTTGTACTTTTTATGATGGTGATTTGATGGTTGTTCTATCATGGTTAATAATCTAGCAATAAGCATGGATCTGTATTGTTCTCTATCTATGGCTTTGTTCAAGATTTTATAAGTATTTGATGGTTAATGAATGCATGGGATAACAAGTGTTATTGCAGCTATTAGGAGAGGGAATTAGACCTTCTTAATGATTATCATATGCATTACAAACCATTATGATCATATATGAATTCATGATTCGTAACTCATATGTTCACCATATGTTTGATAAAATGACGGTCATGGTTAGGCTTGGTTAGGTCAATTTCTTGTTCAAAATTTGTATGAATAGCATTCTCATTATGTCATTTATCATTTTGAGAAGTTACAGGCAGTTCTGGGCAGTGGTCTGGAGGTTGTCCTAGAAATGTGGCTCAGATCTCAGGACCCCACCCTCTGAACTAACGATTTTTGGTTGTGACCATAGGGAAGGAGGCTTGTGCATGCAGTTGGAGGCCTATAACTACACCCTTTCCTTGTCATGCATGTGATTGTGGGCCCAAGTAAGTGAAAAAGCAACCCTAGGTGGTTCTTTGGCCCCTGAATGTCCTATAAGCCTTGAGAAATGTTTGTGAGTTGTCATTTGTTAGCCCCATTTCCATAACTGGAGCTTGGAGGGTAGGCCATGTCATAATGGAACTTTGCTTCACATTTACCTGGAGGGCTTGTAAAAGTGGGTAAATGTCGAGGAGGTGTTATATATTGGTGTCAGAGATTCCAAGTTCAAACACTTGGACTAGATGGGCTAAATGTATATGGTTATGAATGCATAGTAGGTCATACATGCATCATGGTGGTCATCATGATGTTGTTGGTATGTTATGAGGATGATATGTTGGCAAAGATGGAGTAGGAGATGAAAACCATTAGAACCAGGTTGTAACACTAGATCTTAGGGTAAAGAGCAGATCATCATACATGTTTGTATGTAGGGCATGCAAGTATATTGGTTATTGGTTTTTATAAGCATTATATTTATGTACATTCTTGTCATTTTATTCTTGTTGTGGTTACATGTATGGAAGATGTTGCTTAATTAGTGTGGTCATATGCACATGTGTCAGATAGTCATGAATGGTAGCAACTTGTTGTTATATGCATTGCAGTCATATGCATGATGATTATGGTCATCACATTTAATATCTTGATGTTTTATGTGTCGTGCTAAATTTGGATTGGCCTATGCAAATGGTTATGGTTATGATATTCAAGTATGAGTCGATATACTTGTAATATTGTGTCATACTAATACGGGCCGACTTGTGCAGATGTGATAACATCACCTAAGATACATTGAGGTATGAGTTTGATTATGTCATCTATTTGGTTTATCTAACATGGTGTGTTTAAAGTTTGTTTGAATGTTTGATTAATTGCATTATATGAGTATGTGTCTATAAGATTTCACAAAGGAATAATCTTGTTTTAAGATAGTTGTACTGACACAATATGCGTTGTATTTTTATGTTTATTTATGCATTGAGAATTATGTGTTTATGGAAGTGTGATGTAGGGATTCATGGCAAAAGAGAATACCATGAAATCTTGAATAAGGCTTAGGTTGAGTTTTCCATGGAAGAATTGGGGACCCATGGGGATTGAGTCATGGTGTATGTTGAGATTCTTGTGCTTTCGATGCTTTGTGATTTTTTTGCACTTTATTTGAAGGTTTTTTTTTTTTTTTTTTTTTTTTTTTTTTTTTTTTTTTTTTTAAATGTCTGGTGCATGGACATGCCACTTTGTTTGTGGTGTCATATTTCTATTGGGTTTTCATGGTCTTTCACTTGTTTGTTTCTTTTTCTTTCCTTTTATGTTTTGAGGCTATTTGGAATTGGTTGGGGGAAGAAGTAAGTTAATGGAGCTCAGGGAGAGTTAAATGAAAACCAATGAGTAATGTAAGACCCAGATGAAGCTCAGTGGATGTATAAGGGAAACTAAAGGCAAGAATATGAAAACGAATTAGATTGGTTGGGTCCAGGAAAGGTAAATTAAATGGATTTGAGGTGTCAGATGCCTTGGCTATGGTGGGAACTGTTGTTCTCAATGTCATGCATGTTGTGCACGAAATAAAGGAAGTTCTCTTAAATTTGACCTTATGATATCTGGTAATTGTGTTGTGATTATGATTATGATTATGTTGATGTTTATATATGTATGTATGTATGCCATTGTCTAACAGGGTCATCAGGGATCATGATTGCTTTATGTTATCATTTATATGTATATTTGTATGTATGTATGGCGTTGTCTAACAGGATCGTTAGGGATAATTATTGTGGAGTAATGATTGCTTATGTTGGTGAATGGAATGAAGAGGGTCTTGGTTTATGACGAATCAAGTGGGCACAATATCCTGGCAGATCTATGAGGTTAGTATCATGTGGATATGAATTAATATTATGTGCTTAAACTATGCATATATTTATGTGAATGCAAGTAAGGTTGAGGGATACATCAACAAAATGAAAGAAGTGCAATTTGTGGCATGCTTGGATAAGCATGGATAGTGGAAAGACACTAGAAGCAAGGTTGCTTGGTAGAGCCAATGTGGTCATTGGATGTGAATTACTACTATTTTATACATGTGGTGTTGTTGGTGCTATGTAAATGTGGTTTTGTGTACATGTTGTACATGTGGTGCTATATACACGTTGTGCAGGTGGTGTTGTGTACATGTTGTACATGTGGTGTTATATACACATTGTGCAAGTGGTGCTGTGTGCATTTGGTGTTGTGTACACGTTGTGCAGGTTGTGTTGTGTACATGTGGTGCTATGTATATGTTGTGCAGCTGGTGTTGTGTACATGTGGTGTTGTGTACATGTTGCGTAGGTGGTGTTGCATACATGTGGTATTGTGTACATGTCGTACATGTTTTGTTGTGCATATGTGGTATTGCGTTATGGGTATTGTGTAGTCATTGTGTTGTGACATGTGTATTCGTTGTATTGTATAGTGTGTACATATATGTATTGTGTTGGACATCGGGTGTAGGTGTATGGGTTGTGTTGTACATCGGGTATAGGTATATGTGTGGTGTTGTACATTGGGTGTAGGTGTGTGTGTCGTGTTGTACACTGGATGTAGGTGTATGTGTTGTAATGTATATCGTGTATTTGTATGTGTTATATAATGTGATGGGATGGAAAGGTATGGGACTATCTGGGCCCTTGTTGTTGATATTGAGGGTTAAGGGAGTTTAGTCTCTAAATGCCCTTGTTTCTGATATTGAGGGTTTAAGTGGTTTAGTCTATAGATGCCCTTGTTGTTGATATTGAGGATTGAGGTAGTTTAGTCTCTAGATTTCCTTGTTGTTGATATTGAGGGTTGAGGTGGTTTAGTCTCTAGATTCCCTTCTTACTAATATTGAGGCTTGAGGCAGTCTAGTCTTGGGATAGCCTTGTTGCTAATTTTGAGGGACAATGTGGTATATTATCTATATTCCCTTGTTGCTTGAAGAGAAGAGAAGGCACTGGGTGCTTTTTGGGTTTGGAAAACCAAACTAGTGTGTATGCATGGTCAAAGAGAAGAGAAGGCACTGGGTGCTTTGTGGGTTTGGAAACTTATCTAGTGTGTGCACGTGGTCAAAGTGAAGAGAAGGTATTGAGTGTTTCTTGAGTTTGGCAACTGATCCAGTGTGTGTAGGGAAAGGACAAAGAAAAAAGGTAGAAGCAAAGTACCATTTGAAAGATAAGTATCAGTATTTTATTTAAGTTTTAATTATGCATGTGATCTATGATTATGATTTATGATGGTGACATGTGATCTATGATTTTGATTCATGATGGTTGTGTTTTGAGCTAACTGGATGTGATATGTTTATACATGATGATTTGATCGAAGAGCTAGTTTGACTTGTTGTGACAAGAAGTAAACAAAATTGCAAGTGTACCTTATTGACGAGCCACCAATGAGGTATGAGTTGAATTTATTTTGATTCCTTTTTAGTCTAATGGCAATTATGTGCTTGGTACAGGAAAGCAGGGAACCACCTGGTTTGGGTGGTTGAAACTGTTTGCAAGAATTAGCAGCAACATCAAAATGAATACGAACAGGCAGCAGTATGTTGGTAAAAAGAATTTAGGAGTAGGGCCATTTTGGGACACTGGTACCCAATAGTGTTAATTTATTTCCATGAGCATGATATGACCAGTATAATGGTTTTTAGGTAGTGATATGCCTTGTTTTTTGGACCTTCTAATGCGAGGAAACCTGGCCAAGGGATGGATCACCCGAGGGACTATGTAGAAAAGAAGGGGACACTAGGGAACTTGGAAGTTGAGCGACTGCACAGAAGGGGGTGACTAATTTCCCAAGGGACCATGTAACAAAGAAGGGAAGGTTGGAGATAAATTTCTTTTGGTTATTAGCATTTCTAGATGGAATCATAAGCACATTGGGAGTGTGACCTAGAAAAATGATTCAGTAACTATTCACTAAACGAACAAGTAGCGCAAGGATAGTAGTATTAGACATTGGATGCAGGTTTGGCTTTGGTAGTGGATTCTAGACTTCCTGACAAGGAGGTGAATCTTAGTAATACTTTTGAGGGTGGAGGTGTGAGCCTCTATATTCCCTTGTTGACTAATGTGAGTATCATATCCCTTTATTTTTTGGTGTTTTCGTTGCTACAACACCCTCCAAAATTTCACTACATTCTAATTTTGGATCCTACCTCACTATCGTGTCAAGTGTCGCCTTGGTCGTCAAGTGTCATTTTGTGTTGTTCCATATGTTTTGAGTGTTCTTCATTTTCATCGCATTGATTCAAATATCCTTATATGCATTTCATGGTTACAACACTTTTCTTGTTGTAAAATGACATTTTTGGATCGTAGTCACACAAACTTCACGTTTGTACTTGCAGAATCTACATAAAGTGGCATTTTGATGTGTATTCATTGTTGATCAAGCTTATCTAAGTTTTCTTGATGATTTAGTATGTGTTGCACATGGTTTTATGTATAGAACTCATTTTGCTCATTCCTTGACTAACCATCCAGACTTAGACAAATTTTTGTGTCAAAACAACACCATCAAGGCCAAGAGTGCATGATTTCACTTTGAAGCCTTGATGGGTGACCCTTCAATGTTCATAATTGCACCTTGTGCCTTCTCACAGAGTTGGGTGCACTCCAAAAGAATGAAGCCCCTTCCCTATTCTGAACTACGCCCTCAAAAAATGACTAAGTCTTCCTTGAGCACACTCCTTCGACTTGAAGAAGTGTGCCCTCCTTAAGCATACTGGCTCATCCTGGAGATCTAAAGCTCAGCCCTTCAGCCTTTCCTAATGCACCATATGCCCTCCTGAACTAACTTGAGCGCATTGTCACACCTTGAAGGCACGAAATCTCGATCTTCAGCCTTAAAGAGTGCGTTCTACACCCTTCCTGAGTCCTCGTAGGTGCATGAGCACACCTCAAAGGCATGAAGCCTCAGCCTTTAGCCTTTGGGAGTGAGCCTTGCACCCTCCCTCTTTCCCTTGGGCGCATAGTGCACTTGGGCAGCCTAAAACTTCCCCCCTCGTCCTTCAAACATGTGACATGCATCCCGCCTTGATTGCTTTCTTCCTTAGGGAACATGAGCGCATGCTGAAGCATCGAAGCTCCTCCTCCTCTGTCCTTCATCCTTTCAGAGTTCACACTTACACCCTAAAGCTCCATCCATTATTTTAAGCACACTGAAATGGCACAAACAAGAAAATATGCATAAAACATGGTAGATTAGGAGATTTTTAAACTGATAGCTGGTCTTCATGAGTAATTGCAGAATTAGGTATTCCAGGGACCTCATGGCAAGTGCATGCAAAGAAGATCTAGCAAAGAGGATGAACAAAGGAAGCATAAAAAGAACCAAGAAAACACTTAAATTTGATGATGAAAGCACCATCAAGACTCCAATATTGAAGATCCTTTGGAAGGTGGAAGCACCAGGAGCACATGATGATAAAGAACATATAGATTGGCAGCCATGTCACTCCTAAAGAAAGTCCATGTCATCAGTCATTGTCAGTCCCAGACATCAAAGATAGTGATGTGTCAATCTTCATCATATGATGATGTGGAATACAAATTGTATCATTGTAATCATTGTATAAGAAAAATGAGTAGAATTCAAAGAGTCATAGGTGAACCCAAGATTCACAGAAGTCTAAAGGACATGTAATACCAAAAGTCACATGTAATTCCAAAAGTCATTTGGAACTTGATCCGGATTTAAACAGGAACGCAACAAAATACAGAGATAACCATATACACAAAGATGCAGTGGAAATAATACTTCATTTCATTAACGGAAAATACTGAAATATGCTTAAAACGATAATGGAAATAAGCCAGCTAGGGCGATGGTAGCTTATCTCTGTGAAGAGATGTGGCGGCTACCTGTCTCTGAACTGTGTTACAATGAGGCTCGAAGGCCTATTTATTGTTGAGAAACAATGGAAAACCCTTCATATCCCAAAACCTAACCCTAGAAGATGAAACGCCAAATTGTGGGCCCTGTTTGGGTAAATAGGTACATCAATTTCCTGGGGTCGTAACTTTGGCATACGATCTCTGTTTCACATGTACAATAGCTCATTAGAAAGATCTATATGAGAAATACCACTTTGGGAAGGGAAACATCGGTCCATGGACCCATGTTGCCCCCATATTTCCCAAACAATGTCGTTTAGAGCCTTAAAACGGCTTCAGAAGTTCAAGACCCAAAAAACTGCTAAAAATAGTAAATTGTGCTACAATTTGGGAAACTGAAAAGACTAAAAGAGACAGTTGTGGGGGTCCAAATGGGATAGGTGGGTGGCCACCAACGTATAGTTGGATCATTCCTCCCCCCTTAGGAAGCAATGGTCCCCATTGCGTTGAGTTCCCCCCTAAGATGAGGAAGCTTCTTCTGAGTTGGGTCTCTGGTGAGTTGTTCTGCAATCTCTGATGTGTCTAGAAATGGTGGGAAGCATGGTCAATGACGGTCCACATTGAACACTCGGTGCAAGTGAATGAATGGAGGAATTTTTTGCTTCAAAGCATTGTTGCCCGTAGCCTTGGTATTGGTGTAAGGACCATGTCGGAGTGGTTTGAGTTTCTGATGGGTTTTGGTAAGGCATTCTCTCTACAAATGCAACCAAACTTTGTCGCCCACCTGAAACTTGTGTGGCACCCCTGTGGGTGAGGAGAATTTGTTCCTATGTTCTGTCATGACCGTATCCCTTTGCTGCTGCATGGAGGAACCCTTTGTGGGGGTCATGGATGTAGCAACGATCTTCCCCTTACTTTGGGAGCGAACCAGATAGAAAATGAATTTCCTAGTCTAGGAGATGAGCTTATTGCCTTTCTTGGCAGTGATGAAAGAGGTGGCGGTAGGTGGGGCTACCTCCAGTATCCTGTATAATGAATTACCCAAAGAAATAATGACAGCGCGAGGCCTTAACTCATACACAGCATTTCGCCTCCACAAGTATGGCTGGCCTAATAGTACATTGCAAACATCTAGAGATGTAACATCACACAATACCTCGTCTGTGAAGGGCTTGATACTGTAGAGAAGGCGGCACTGCTAGCGAACTTTGAGATCTCGTCCTTCATGAAGCCACCCGATATTGTACGGCTACGGGTATGGTGTAGTCGGTAGGCCCAACCGCTTCACCACTTCTGTTGAAATGAGGCTCTTTTGGCTTCCATTGTCGACAATGAATTGCAGCAGCGAACCCTTCACCCACATCTGTGAGTGGAAAAGATGCTACCCCTCCTCTGGGTCTTCGGGCTCATCTTTCTGGATCTTGGTAGTGGCAATAATGGCACTGGGATCTGCATCGATGATCTGCTTCCCTTTACCATTCCCCTTGTCGGGTTCTAGCTCAGGGTCGAAACATGCATTTCATTCGGAAGCCTTCAAATTAGTCACCAGCGACTACTTGGTTCGACACTCACTTGTGTTATGATTAGGACTCTTGTGGAACTCACACCACTTTCCTGTGTCCTTCTTCAGCTTCGTGGTGTTGTTCTTTTCTTGCGGCTTCGACGGGTTTTCTTGGGTCACCCTGCCTTGGCTTTGTCCTTTGGTCTTTGGATTTGCAGATCCAAAGTCTTACTTCTTCTGTTTGAACTTTTTCTCAATTTTGACAGCGTATCGGTATGTTGTGCCGAGAGAGGAGATTTTCAGGAACTCCATCTCTTCCTAGATGTATCTGTGTAGGAAACCATGGTATTTGAGTACCAAATTTAGCTTAGAATCCTTAATACCCAATTGTGTGTGAAGGGTATGAAAAATGTTTGTGAAATCTGGCACATCTTGGTACCTTCCCTGCTGCAGTGTGGTCCATTTGATGTATTTTTCCTCATAGCTTTTGACAGGGTAGTAATGCTCCTTGACGGCATCCCAGAATGAATCCCAAGTGGGTGAGGCTGAAAATAGTGAGCTAGTAATTTCATTCTTCTGCTCGCAGTAGATTTCCCACTAGTCCTTGACGTGGGGGGTTGTTTTGAAAAGAGAAAAAACAATGTTTTCTCGACTCGAAAATTCAAGAACAGAAAAATACCCTTCTAGCAGATTTAACCATTTATCTACGGCAACTGCGTCTATTTTACCTTCGTATATGGGGATTTCAAAATTAACTTGTACCTTAAACAGTGTGGCATTTCCAGAGCAACTGTTAGAAGTCGGTGCGTTGCCTCTGGGTAGCCATTGAAGGATCTACGCAAAGCTATCCATCATCGCGTTCCTTTGCCGCTCGAGGGCTTCTTTGAGCAAGATTTTGATAGGATCTCCTACCCCCTTGTCTTTCTTCTCATCCGCCATGGGAGGCCGTCGGGATTTGCAATGCTAGTCTTGCAAAGGTTCGACCAGTTCAAGCCCTAACTCCTTATATCTCGACCTCATTGGGGACATGCAAAGAAAAATAGAGAAAAAGTAGATCGCTCTGATACCACTGATCTGGATTTAAACAAAAACACAACAAAATACAGAGATAATACACAAAGATGCAGTGGAAATAATACTTCATTTCATTAATGGAAAATACTGAAATATGCTTACAAACAGTAATGGAAATAGGCCAGCTAGGGCAATGGTAGCTTATCTCTAAGAAGAGATATGGTGGCTACCTGTCTCTGAACTGTGTTACAATGAGGTCGAAGGCCTATTTATTGTTGAGAAATAATGGAAAACCCTTCACATCCCAAAACGGACGCATGTTTCCCCCAGTCTATGGACCCATGTTGCCCCCAGATTTCCCAAAAAAATGTCGTTTAGGGCCTCAAAACAGCTCTGGAAGTTTAGGACCCGAAAAACTGATAAAAATAGTAAATTGTGCTACAATTAGGAAACTGAAAAGACTGAAAGAGACAATTTTGGGGGTCCAAATGGGATAGGTGGGTGGCCACCAACATCCACCTAGATCATTCCTCCCCCCTTAGAAAGAAATGGTCCCCATTGCGTTGAGTTCCTCCCTAAGATGAGGAAGCTTCTGCTGAGCTGGGTCTCTGGTGAGTTGTTCTGCAATCTCTGATGTGTCCAGGAATGGTGGGAAGCATGGTCGACGACGGTCCACATTGAACACTTGGTGCAAGCAAAGGAATGGAGGAATGTTGTGCTTCAAAGCATTGTTGCCCATAGCCTTGGTACTAGTGTAAGGACCATGTCGGAGTGG
>APFE030455668.1:0-23854 GCA_000404065.3 Pinus taeda | reverse complement strand
AAAAATATTAATAACAAAAAAATATTTCGATGTAAGTTAAAATAAAATATTTTAATGCATAATTCCTTTTGGATTGAAAATGAGCTTGACTCTTGACATTTAAAAAGTATTAATTATTTTGTTTTAATATTAATTAGAAATAAAATATTTCAATGTTCTCTTTAATGTTTCTTTGGAGTAAATATTTCTATATAAATTCATTGTTCTTCTCTTGACTCTCGTTCATGTGACTTGCTCAACCTGCAATAAGTGTGCCTTATAATGGCTTCAAGCCTTGTTATCTAACCAATCTCTAAGAATTTATATATTCTTCATATAGAATATAAATATATTTCTTTTATGAGAAATAATATAATATTTATATATATATATATTAAATATATAACTCCATCTTAATTTTGCATAATGAGGGATCAAATCCTTCAATGTACCCATACTTGATACATATAATAATATTAGCATTAAGCATAAAGAACATTCAGTGATCATTTTATGAGGTCTTAAAATGGTTGAAGATGGAAAGTATAGTTGCTTAAATTGTCCAATTTATACTAGCTTTCTAATTTTCAATATATCTCTTGTAGTACCAACCTTCTCGTACTTCTTATTGAGCATAAAAGTAAAATGCTAAAGAATTTTGATTAATTTCTTATCTTTTTAAAGTCTAGTAAAACATATAGAATTTAGTAGTGGTAAATCATCATCAACATCATTTATTAAAATGTTTTATTTATAAATTAATTGATTTAAAATAAATTTATTTATTTATTTTCTTATTTTTATTTTTTTTCGGATAAAATATCTCGGTAAATCCATTTGAAAGATCACTTCCCGCCACCTTATTATCACAGTCTAACAGAGAGCTCGTCTAAAAGAATTGACCTCGTAACCTCTCATTAACATAGTGTTTTTATTGAGAAAGCTTGTAACCTCATATAAACAAAGTGCTTTAGCTAAAAAAAACCGGACTAATTAAACTAAACCATAAAACTTATTATTATTGTTATAATAAAAATTTTAATTTAATTTAATCATTTAAATGGATCAATATTTTTTAAAATACGAACTTGCGTAACCATTTTCGAAATTTATTTAATTCGGTCCTCATATCAAATCATGTAAAGACTTCAGAAACAACGCATCTTGAATCCGATTAAATGACGTAAACTCAATACGTGTCTTACTTTCATTGGTTCGGATAAACGACGAAAGGGCGAGGGATACCCTCCCCTCATAAAACACCACGTTCGGTGTAATTATGTGATAACGACACCTTCGGTGTAACCATGTGAGAACGATATGAGATGCTCGATCCACCTTCGATGTAATTATGTGAGAACGATATGAGATGCTCGACCTGTCATTTCGTCGGGAATTTTACGATATGAGATGCTCGACCCGTCATTTCATCGGGAACTGAAGGCCGAAGATCTAGAAGGGATTGAATGAAATTATCATTGGAAAAACTTCGCATCATTCTTTTAATCATATTTCACTTTGGCAACATCTTTCACTAGTCTTTGCAGTCCGATGGGAAATCTTTAAGGCCGGATTTGAAAGAAATGGAGATCCTTAACCGTTGTGGTTTTGCAATATCTCTTTCGTGGTCAATTGAACAATATGTGAATTGACTTTGTCTAAAAGTATCTATTTATGATATTATAACTATGAGTTAACCACATCAAATTTTTCTCTTTATTAACAGTGTGGAACATTGTAATCATTATGGCTATGGGTTATCCAGAAACCGATAGTTATAGGTTAGCTACACAAAATGTTTTTC
Organism: Pinus taeda; assembly: GCA_000404065.3. Lineage (NCBI taxonomy): Eukaryota > Viridiplantae > Streptophyta > Pinopsida > Pinales > Pinaceae > Pinus > Pinus taeda. Next base: position 22,071 of record APFE030455668.1, on the reverse strand, counting down.
TTCATTTGGTTCATAGCATATTTTAATCATGATGTTATATTAAACATAATAGGGTTTTTCTATTTTTAGCATTTTGGGAGCATCATTATCTAAGGGGGGAGGATTGATTAGAAGAGTAAAAGTGTTTATAGTCTAGTTTCAAATGTATAAGTCATAAAATTGTATTTTTATGTGAAAGAGAAGTTAATTGATATGTAACTTATGAGTTTAAACTCAACCATGGTTGGATGCATCAACAAGACACATCATAAGAAGGTGATAACAAGAGAGTGAAGGTTGAGAAGGAGAGGTCACAAAGTTGGCCTCATTGCATGTAATGGTTCTTGTTAATGACATTCTTCTTCTTCTCTAATTCTTACTCTCTCTCTCTCTTCATCTTTTAAATGTATTCAATTCTTTCATTTTTATCAACATTCTTGTGATTAGTTTCCTCACACATTTGTATATTTTCCCTCCTCTCTCAGCATTCAAGGCTCCTATTCCAAAAAAAAAAGTGGTTAGGAGGTTTTTAAAAATCTACTTGCCATATCATTGCATATTTTGTTTCAAATTTAAGACCAAAAACATCACTCTTTTTCTTTTGAAAATGTAATTTGCTAGAGTTAGATTCCTTAGTTAAATGAAATCTTATGGAATTGTAAGATTTTGTTACTATGTGACTTATTGTAGACAACTTCTCTTTCATTTTGAACATACAAGGTAATAATCAACTAAAAAAGTGGCATATAACTATACATATATAAAATAAAGAAAAAAAACATATAAATTTTAACTTCGTACTTGTAAATAAAAATGGAAAAATGGTCTCCCTAATGAGGGTGCACACTTTTCAAGTTCACGCGCTTCAAGGGGTATTTCAAAGCCTGTATGAGCATACAATGAATCCATGAAGTTGTTGTGGTGATATCCACCCCATGTAGTAGCATGGGAGCTCATTCATTCACAAGCGGTCGCATTTATTAGGCATAATGGGGATTGCCTCCGCTCTCTATGTAATGACGTTTTGTTTATATAGCAATGAGCAAGTCTGGAATGAGAGCCCTCTGCTCTACTTAGGGTGGGTCAGCATCTTGGTTGGTGTGCGGGGTATGAGACTCAAGAGTCACTGGATGTTATCCTCATGCCTTTGTTCAACTCAGAGGATGGAGGGATTATTCCTACGTTAATGGTCTTTGGGTGTACTAGGTGCAATGGACTTCCTACAAAGTTATCCTCGTGCTTGTGGGTCAGGCCGTGAATTTTATGTGGATTTTTCTAAGTAACTTTGGTGCCATCATTCGTTTCGGTGTTTTGTGGATTCTTCTTTAGGTAATCCATGTGAAATTTAAAATCTGGGGATGTCCTAGTGGGATGTAAATTTATTTTACATGATTTTTTCTAATTCTATGGAACTTTGAAGACCGAGGTGGTTTTCAACTTGTAAGTGTCTTTGGATTTTGTTTGTGGTGGTGTAGTTGGGTTCCGTGGAATGTTGACTGGTTTAGTTTCGTCTATTGGATCCCCTTGGTTTTTTTGTTGGCAACCTTGGCCTTTCTTCCTATGGGATTCCACTCTTTTGGAATTTCGGTTTTGATGGGAAGTTGGGCACCTCAGCTCAAGTTTTTGTCCTAGTTCATGTGTTTCCTTGAGTATTGTCTGTCATGAAGGGTTGGTGTGTTATGGTTGGTATTTTAAAGAGTTATAAGGAGTCTTTGTTGTGCCTTGGATTTCTATTACTTGTGAATATCTAGGGAAGGTTGTGTGTTTTAGTGTGATGCCAGGGGCCTTTCATATTTTTTATGTGTTCTTCAGTGTCGATATGCCTCCTATGTTGCGGGGAGGAAAGCGTAGTTCTATCATCTAGGGGGGTAGGCGAGTCTCCTCTCACCAGGGTTCTATGAGGCGACAAGATTCTTTAGTGCCTCCTGCTCCCTGGGCATCTTCTCTTATGAAGGAGTACATTCACCCTCACGACACTCTGGGTTCATTGATTCAGTCTCTTCTTTCGAATGCGCTTTAGCTTAACAATGTTTGTCACGAGATTGAGTTGAGTTCCTTAAATTTCTTGGCCCGCTTCAACATAAACAATGGTAGCTTTATGACTAGTTAGCAAGCCTATGGTGTAGTCAATGTCAAACGTTGGAGAAATTAGAAATATTGGATGAAAGGTTGGGCCACATGGAGGGTCATGTGCATTAACACTATAAACTACCTCCATCTCCAGGGGCTAACCCCAAAAATCTGGCTCTAGTAAATTTAGTTGGAAAGGAATGATTGTTGGTGTTTTCTACACTATGCATGTATTTTGACTTTTTCTCCTTGTTAATATTTCATTGTCTTAGGATATATGCATGTTATATTAGTTTTTGGGTCTTTATCTGCTAGCCAATAAATTCAGTAGGAGTGACCTTGGCAAGACTTTTGTGATGTAGATGGAAAATTTCAACTTTTTGAGTTAACAGAAGCTCACGATTTACAAAACAAAAAGAAAAAAAAATGGAAAAAAGGACAACCACAATTTTTGAATGTGCATTATTATTTTTTCATCTTTGAATCATTTTATATTATAAAACAACATGGGTTGTATGCAAATGCTATCAAGGAGGAGGCCATGTTTTCTTCTCATTACCTATTGCTAATCATGAAATTAAGTCCGAGAAAAGGACAGGTCAAGCTAATTACTATTGTTGTTGCAATTCCATTTTTAGAGCCATCAGAGTCCACTATTTTTGTATCCCTTACAAATGCACCCTTGTATGTTTCTATATAGACCTTTGTTCATCTTTATAATACAGAGGTAATCATAGCAAGAGAGCTCAGAGAAATAAAGCATGTATAGGTGGTGTAAAATTCATAAGTAGAGGCATATGTGATACACATATGATAGACCCTTGTTCTTGTTTATAGTACAAGACAATCATAGCAAGAGACATGAGAGAAACATATCACATATAAGTGGTATAAAATCAATTAGCAGAAGCAAAGGTCACAAACCCAAATGAAAATGCTAATCCTATAAATGAGTCTATTCCAAACCAAATTCTAAATATAGTCCCATATCTAGTTACATTGCAATAAGAAACAATTGACATCATTTACCAGAAACTAGAAGCAAAGGTATAAAGAGTAAATACATCTAAGGAAAAGGAAGGAGAGGAAGTACATTCACCATTAGTAATAGAGGTTGATTCCTTGGTTGCAATCTTAGCAACACACTTTTTTGTTAGAGAGTTAGAAATAGCCCAAGTCAGGTTGGAAATTAGGACCTTAGGTGAGGATTCAATGCAAAAGGGGCTATTTATACCCTTAAGCTAAGTCTACTAATTTCCAACCAAAGTTGAACTAACTAGTTTGTGATAGCTACAAGATGAAGAAGGTCATTATAGTCGAGGATAATAGAGAAATAAAAGGTGACCGAGTACATTAATTTCTTCACCTGAGGCTCATTATTATCCTTCAAGAAGAAAAAAAATCCTAATCACCTAACCAAAATGGTCAAGTGTATTAATTTTGATTTCATTTCATAGATGAAAAAGTTTGTCACTAACATATATCATGCCAAAGATAAATTTTCTCATAATCTGTCTATATATAATGTATATATATATATATATATATATAATATATATATATATATATATATAGTATATATATATATATATATATATATATATATATATATATATATAGATATATATAATATCTAATATGTATGTATGTATATATATCTATATATCTATATCTATATATGTATGTAATGTATATATATATTATATTATATATTATATATGGGAGAAATAATTCGCGTGATAAACACATATGCTATCATGACAAGAAGAGATCAATTCCAACTAATTCATGACATTTTAGGGTTCTAGTTTAACACAACTCTAGTTATTTGTGAGAGAGATCTATTTCTAATAAAATAGATCAAATGTTGATTCAAATTATATTTTGATTCCATAGGACATTTGAATGATATTCCATATAAGGAAAAAAATGATTTGATTAGAAATTAATATACTATGCTCTACTAGTGGATATGCCATCTAAATATACCTTTCCTTAGGATTTTCAAGAATCAAAATATGCATGACCCCATCAAGGCCACCACTAAACCCTCCAAAGCATTAAAAATAAATAAACAATTTTTTTTTATTAATAATAATTTTGTAGGGTGGAGTCCTTATTGTCATAGAAACGAGTTATGATATATAAGGGGGCTTCTATCTTTATTGCGATTAACATGTTGACTCTATTCCATTTGCATCTATGTTCCAAATTTATTTGCTTTTTAATCATGCCATCAATAGGGGCATATAAATTTTCATGCATTGTTGCCAATAGGACAGTTTTTATTGCAATATACTTCTCATGCTAGATGGCCAACTTTCTGCAGGTTTTAACCCCGTACAGAAATTAACTGCATACGAATTCTAAATCACGGGAAAAATAAAAATGCGAGAGCATAACACATAAAACACATATACACAAAGATTTCCCACTGGATCTCAAAACCTAGACTACCAGCTTGATTTTTCATTATGTTCCTTTCAATGTTACAATACATATTTATACATGCCGAAGCATCCAATACCATGGATCGAAAAACCATCACGTCCAATAACATGGACCAAAAAACCATCGATCCAATACCATGGACCGAAAACCATCGCGTCCAAAAAACATGTGCGAAAATCATGCACAAAACCATAGGTGGGTCCGCCCAACCTAACATAGGGTCCAAAACCAAAATTTTCCGGGGCGCTGCCCCAGACCCCATAAAGTGGGGTTACGGGTACCCCTAAAACCCCCTGTTAACTATGTGGAAAGAATATAACACAACCCAACACTTTCTTCTTTATCTATCCATATCTAGTTATCAAAAACACGGATTTCGAGTGAGTACTTTAATGAAGTCTCCACCAGTGGATGAATCACACTGTCTATACAACATTCTTGAAGGAAATCGGATGAGAAATGGCAAGAGGACCTTAAGTAGTGCAAGAGCAATGCGATGGTGTTTTGTATTTCTAAGCCCATTGAGACAATGAATAATGCAGTGTGGAGAATGTGATTCCAAGCTTCCCGATGATCTTTGGTATAGAATTCCTAATTATTGTGAATTGCAAGTGTTTTCCAGACATGAATAGCTTGTAAAAGATAAAATTCCATCACACAGTCAAGGAAACTCATCTGGTAGTTGTCCAAAGTACCTTCACAAAGGCCCTGGTACTTCATGAATTCAGAGGATGCATTTGGGTTTGCATGTGATCATGTTCCAGCAAAATGCTACAATTTGTTTTAAAAATTTAAACCAAAACAAAAATCTTGCATTGCATTCAGAAGTACAACTCACTTGGCCAAGGGAAGTAGTTAGAAAGTTTAAGGAGGTCAGCTTCTAGTATGTAAAGAGATAAGGGGATATGTTAGCAGACCTATTGGCTAATATTGCAATAGAGGAGGAATATAAGGATCAGAACTAAACACAAATTCACTGAACTTAGCTGAAGGGGAGTGGACGTCAAGCTTCAAAAATTGGTCCAATCAAATTTTAATGATCTTTAGGAAGTTTTTTATCTAAAGTTCATTTGTCTTGTTTCAATCCCCTAATTTCAGAGGCATTTTCAGAGCCCCAATATTCCCCAACATTATTATGGGTTATAGTCCAATCATGTAAGGTTTTTTAGAAGGACCTGTTTTAATGTGATAATTTATGAGAGAGATACCACATAGAATTCCAAGGTTGAAAGTAGATTAGCTTAATAATTTCAAAGGGTGGAAAAAGCCATGCAAGGCTATAAATTTAATAAGAATACTCCTGGCCAGCTCAAAGAGGGAGAAATCTTGTTGCACATGAATTGTAAAGCCATGAGGAGGAATTTAGAAGGACCTGTTTTAATTTGAGAATTTATGAGAGAGATACCACATATAATTCCAAGGTTGAAAGTAGATCAACTTAACAATTTCAAAGGGTGGAGAAAGCCTTGCTTAAATATGCCTTTCTTGACCATCAATAAGCACTTTGGGTGTAACAACACCAAAACAAAGAAATTTTGGAGGAGAGTCTACCATGGACTTCATTTCCATTTTCTTATACATTTGGTTAGATGTACCTAATTTGTTTAACAGATATATAATTTTTTCTGAGTTCCAATATGATGCTCACTAAAAACAAACAGATAAATCTGATGCAGCCTTGCACCAATAAGTAAATGGTGTAATGTTTCAATTTAAAACAACAACATTGGTCCACAGTAAAAAAGCCTTCAAGAGCCATCCATTTCCTCCAACTAACTACCTCGAACATCTTATTAAGTGATATGATACAACCTTGGCTTTTACACCAACAGGTATAACGATGTAATCATTCAATTAACCTGTGCACAGTAAGACAGTAATGAATGGTTATCTACTTTCTCAAATTGGCTACACCATTTTTCTAGCTGTTGAAAATGCATCGTATACCACATTAAAAATCAAAGAGATCTGGTGATTGACAAAATATTTTGTAAAAAAATTACTTGTTTAGATTATAACAAGCAGATCATTGTTTACACAATGGATAAAAAAAAGTCCATTTGTAAGGGAATAATAATCCGTTAACTTGATCAAACAAGGGAAAGGGTACAGGGTCGTAGAAAATGTGGATTCAAGCTACTGCCGTAAATTTTTTGAGTAACCCACTTATTTTGATGTTGTTTTTTGCTTTTGTCCAGATATTTTTCCATGAACAAGAAAAAAGTTGCTATAGTATTTTTTTTTTAACATTTGTTAAATAAAATGCTATAGTACTCCATGCACCTACCATGCACCTTAGTTTTTTAAAACTAACTTGTACTTGGATGTAACAGGTTGTAAATTAGAATTGGAAGACAAAAGGATAGTGTGTGAAAAAGTTGAAATACAGAAAACAAAAATAGAAGTAAATCAACTTTTCACATAATATGTAAAATAACTTATATTCAGATCTAAATGAAACATCGAGCTCCCCCATAAGCTTTATGTAATGGATGAGCTCGTATACTCCCTTTCATTAAAGGACAACTAATGATTTCTATCATGGATGCCCCCCCATATAATTTAAAGGTTCTCCCATTGATATTTCCGCAAATGGATGGGCTCTCAAACACTCTGCCATTAAAAGAGAAGAAAACCATTTATATTAAAAATAAGATTATATGAGTCAAAAAAATACTTATTAGGATAACAGTGATGTGGTACTTATTAGGATAAAAGCCTGGCAAACCATTTATATTAAAAATAATGTCGTACTGAAGAGACTATATCGAAGCAAGCTCTGCTTTGGCTCTTGCTTGTCATTCCAAATGAAGCAGCCTTCAACAGGATGAATCATATGCTTTAGCATCCAACATGAATTGTTTATAGGTATTGACTAGACAACTTTCCTTCCTTCAGAATATAATTCTATGAAGGGAAATATCTCTGAGCCAACTTCATGCATCAATAGCCACAAAGGACTAAAGCACTGACTTCACTCTATCTTAGATTTTGTTTACTTCAAAACTACTAACCTATAAAATCAATAAGATGGAATGCGCTTCATGCTAATCTTTTATCATTCATTCCTATGTAATTCTTTGAACCATCATTGGTCTCAAGAGTGTATTTGAGAGTCCAATATTTGATGCATTGTTTTATTTGAGAGAAGTGAGCTCTTCTCTTGCTCTTGCTTGTTATTCCAGATAAAGCAGCCTTCAACAAGATGAATCATCTGCTTTAGCATCCAACATGAATTGTTTATAGGTATTGACTGGCCTACTTCCTTTCCTTCACAATATAATTCTACAAAGGAAAATCTTCTCCCTTGAAGTATCTGTCTAGAATATCCTGCGTTCCAGCTGCATACATTATCTGAAGTAGAGATTTTATGAACAATTAGTCAAAAAACTGTCAAGAATATCTCTGTACTTTTTATGATTCCTATTTTCTGCTTCCAAAGATGACAAAAATGATGAATTAATGACAGCATTAAAGCTTTGCACAATGGACCATGATGCAATATAATTGACTTTTTGAATTATTTATGAGGTATGTTTGTCAATAAAAGAAATTTCTAGAAACAAAGGGGTGAAATTGGATGAAATATGACACCTAGCCATCTATTGTAGTCCCAGAGATATGGGGAGTCATAGCATGGTTTGGCATGGAGCACCATGGATGATCTTTTGGAGCAGGTTGAGCAAACCAAGAGTTAGCAATGTACCTGTTTCCATCACTGCAATTGATAGTTAGCAATGTCGCTATTTCCATCACTGCAATTGGCAAGCTAACTTGTTATAACAAACAGGAACATAGTTTAGAAATTTAGAACATAGAAGAATGATTCATTGTCTTTTAATTGCCTCCAAGAATGACAAAAAGACTGCCAAAGCAGAAAAATATAGTTACATTGTTTTATTAGCAACATATCATCATGCTCTTTCTGAATCTGAGATAAATGTTTGATGATGGGACTTGTATGTCCATTATTGACATTGGGAAGTAAGAATTACATGGTGTTCTACCTCCTTTCACATGGTCTAATATAGAACCTATAAGTCCATAAATGAAGTCGAAGCCCATTTACCAGAGATTTACCCAAATACTATATATTCTCCAAATCAAACAAACAATGACTTGAGTATGGCTATAATCAAGAGAAACTTATTTCATTTCACAAAGATGAGATATCATCTGGTTATTTCATTTCACAAAGATGAGATATCAGCTGCCTCATTGCTTCATCCATGTAAAGTTGGATTTCTTAGGAAAGGCGTTGAACTTCCTTCAGGCATATCTTCATTTGTGTGTAGGAGAGTTTATGACACTACGAACAGGTGTTTATGGTTGTTAACTGATCAAGACTACACTGATGTAAGTTTTCCCACACCATACCTGGTTAAATGATGGAAATTTGTTTAGATTTTCATTTTTTCTATTTGTATATCTAAGTGCCATGCTAGGTATGCTAAATACATGTTTGAAGGGGTGTTTATTTTGGAGGAGTATTGTTGTCCTCAATGACTTGAGAATCAGCCTACGAGAAGCCTCTGATGGTCAAAGTTCAAATTTGTCTATGATACAGCATAGAACACGTCCAAAGTTATTTGAGTCTTTGGACTCAAGGATCGAGTTTGACAAAAGACGTTCAATTAGCATCATATCTATTGATGCTAGGTCGTTGGTCCCTAAAGAAATCAGATACCAGATATTGTAAATGTTCTACTTTACAAGTGAAACATATCTGGCAGATATTGGATAGTCCTTTTTGTTGGTTTTTTCTTTTCCCTCCAACTTGCATTTCAGAACATATTTTTCCCACTTTTTCCATTTGATATAATTGCTATTTGGAGCTAATTTCCAATTTTAAAGCAGTCCAGGATTACTCTACATTGATGAACAAAGCTATATTGAAGGTTTAAAATTTAAATGGATTTGTGATGCCAAGGTCGCATTCTTGCTGAATTCTCCGGAAGGGGAGTTTCTTTTGTTTTATTGATTGGAATCCTGTCCAGGCTGACTTTTTAGATTATAGTTATTTGACAGTGACATGGATTTAAATAAATAGATATAATGGGAGGTGCAACTTTTGTGAATGATTTCATCCTCAATACTATTTTTTAGGATGGCTTCTTTATGTAAAAGTTTTCGTCTAATTAGCCAGTAATCAGCTATATAATTTCAATAATAGCAGTTTGTACAAAAAATTCAATGATACAATTTGTTGTTTTGAAATGCCTAAGTAGTGAGTTATAACATTTACTCACACACTTAAAAATTTGGAATTGGTTTGATCTTGATTTTCTCAGTGATTAAAGTATTTTGTTTGATCTCAAAGTAGTTCTTTCAATTTGGTTGGTTGTATATTTCTTATTTTGAAAGATGTACTTCTTTCGGGACTATTCCTTATAGCATGCAACAATTAGCTTATGAAACTAATATGATATTCAAACTAACCCAAAGCCTAATCCTATATTCATCTGGGACTGTACATGTCTTTGAAATTATCACAATTTAATAATCTTATCGGCCTCTCTTTGAACCTTTTGGGGCAATTGCTAGTTATTAATATCTATCCATCATAAATTTCATGTTACATTGTTACGATCGTAGAATCAAAGAATTAAATCTGTGATGTCATGTGATCAAATAATTAACAAATAATTGAATCTAAATGATTTTGTTTAATAGTAAAAAATTTCAATGTACAGCTGTCTACGAATCCCAATAAGGATGAAAATGTTTTGAAACGCATATATTTGATGGGAATATATATTTGTGGAAAGGAACTGCTTTGGATTCAGTGAAAAAATCTGCAGTTGGTAGATTGGAAGGGGTAAGGTGCTTGCAAGGAAGCCAGGAGAAAAAGCAAAGCCAGTAGAAAGCATAAGAATGGCGGTCCGTGTTAGTCAAATTTCAGTGTAAGGGAAATCCCATAAGGACTTATAAAGGTAAGGATGATTTCCCTCGTGAGATTTAATATATGAATTTGATTTAGGTATGAGGGTAGATGTCTCAAATTTTGAGACGATGATAGCTTTTATTTTTATTTTCTTAATCTTTATTGAAATGGGTCTTAGTTGGGTCTGAGCAAAAATTAGAGATTTTCAGCCATGATTACAATTCAGTGACAAGAAAAACCTCATATTTTCATTCAATATGGTGTTTGCGGGTTTCCATTTTTTCCATGTTGCATTCCAAATTAGTTTATTTGTGATTCTCTCTAGAAAATGATTAATTATGGGCTTCACTGAATATCATAAAATTCTCATATTTTCAATGGGCTTTAATTGGATGTTAGGGAAGTGACATTCACAAAAATTTGAGGTGACCTTTATGCAATGGAGGATTTGAAAGAGTGGAAACATAATGAAATATGGGGGTTGGAGGCTTGGAAATCCCTGTGTAGGTTGAGGGAATTATGTCCTCTGATCTAGTGCATAATCAATTACGTTCCCATGGACATAATGGCTAATAGCCTTCTGGCAGCAGGGGCTTCTCCGGCCATGGTTCATGCCTTTGAAGAGATTGCATATTTTTATCCTCATGCTAAGGGGTTGTGCATCAATACTGGGACTCTGACCCCTGATTGGACTGTTTCAATGAAGGCTGCTGCAGCCAAGGCTGTAGAGGCTCAGAATCCTTGGGTATTGGATCCAGTGGCTACAGGGGCTTCTAAATATAGAATGAATAGATGTCTGGAGCTTGTTGATCTTAAACCCACAGTTATACGAGGAAATGATTCAGAAATCTTGGCATTAGCTAGTGCTTGTATTGGCTCAGCCAAGGTAAATCCTTAATCCTTATGTGATATTTCAATTCCTTTCAAGTGGGTTTTGATGATTTTGGCACAAATGGTTAGAAGGGTCATTTGTACTGTTATCAATATGTTCTTGCAATGTTGGCTTTATGCTTCTCATCCAATCATTTAATTGAACTAGGGTACAGGGGACCAGAATCTATGGTTTCTTTTTCTTCTTTGTTGATGGACAGAGTAGGTCTGGTGTGGATGTTTGCTCCTTCTTGGTTGATATTGCAATCGATATCGAAACATAAATTCTTTATGTGATCTTGATAATTTAGAAATTGAGCCTAGATTCAATGGGATGTATCTACATGGTCACTAGATGAATATTATGAATGGAATAATTTCACCTCTTGATGATTTCATGATATTCTTATACGGTCTATCAACAGGTGCCTTGTTTTCCGTTTCCAATAGAGTCCAAACAAATGCTTAGATTGTGTTTTAATATTATTGATGGGATGTTGTTATCTTACGACCTTATGAAGCTCTAGTGTACTCTGTGTTTCTCCTTTGATATTTAGGATTATCGACTGCCACTGCCAAATGTTAATTGCTTAAGCTGATTTATTCCACACATTTCAACCTTGCGTATCCCTAGTAGAAGCCAAGTATCTGAAATTTCATTATCACAGATATCCTTCTGATGCAGTACATAACACCCAATAATAGGATATTGCAATTCACCTTATCCATGGATGATATGAAACCCACTCTCAATGTTGAATGCAGGAAACAGCGTCCTAACAAATAAGCTTTTCACGTTTTACCTCAAACTCTAACCTAAATACTTTATTTTGAAAATTCTCAAAGGATGATATTCTTTTTCCTATGCTCTAGAAAATATTACTGTGCAGAAGTGGAGATAGAACATGAGTGGATCTTGTAGGCTTCTAAGGCAGGTCCAGTATCAATGTGATTGTGTCTTGGCTAAATCAATGTTTTAAAAACTGGAGAAGGTTGAGCAAACCAAGAGTTAGCAATGTACCTGGTTCCATCACTGCAATTGGTAGTTAGCAATGTGGTTGTTTCCATCGCTACAATTGGCAAGCTAACTTGTTATAACAAACAGGAACATATTTTAGAAATTTAGAACACAGAAGAATGATTCATTGTCTTTTAATTGCCTCCAAGAATGAAAAAAAGACGGCTAAAGTAGAAAAATATAGTTACATTGTTTTATTAGCAACATATCATCGTGCTCTTTCTGAATCTGAGATAAGTGTTTGATGATGGGACTTGTATGTCCATTATTGACATTGGGAAGTAAGAATTACATGGTGTCCTAGCTGCTTCCACATGGTCTAATATAGAACCTAGAAGTCCACAAATGAAGTGGAAGCCCATTTACCAGAGATTTACCCAAATTTTATATATTCACCAAATCAGATAAACAATGACTTGAGTATGGCTATAATCAAGAGAAACTTCAATAATGCTTTCCTCAACAATGCTTTGTCTTTAGAAAATCTTCATCCATGACTCTAGCCATTAATTAGGATTTTCAATTCATGTATATTCAAATTGGAGCCAACTTTAATCAACCATCTAAGCATGCAAACATTGGCATAAAAAAGAAGACGAGCTTTTGCCAGAGAAAAGGAGATCTCGAAGCGTACAAGTCAGTATTATCTCAAAGCTGCTTGTGACTCAACAACAACAAACTTTTGGGCCCCAGGGGTTAGACTGAGAGGACAAAGCCCAGGGGTTAATGCTCCCACCTCAATTTTAATTCACAGACTTAATTGTTCTGTGTGGCTAGACCTCTCCATGAGACCTAGGGTTTATAGTGGCAGCCCAATGGACTCAAACCCATGCCTAGCGAGTATGAATCCACTCAGTTATTGATTCTCTTAATAGAAATCAAAACAAGACTTTCCTGCAAGCCTCGTACCATGCCACAGAATGGGCCTTACTGCGAATGGCCAAAGCCTCTAAGTCTGTGTTTCAGCGCATTGGACATTGGGATTTTTCTCTCCCCTTGCAAGGATTTGTGATATATAAGGGCGCTTCTATCTTTATTGCGATTAACATGTTGACTCTGTTCCATCTGCATCTATGTTCCAGATTTATTTTCTTTTTAATCAGGCCATCAATAAGGGCTTATAAATTTTCATGCATTGTTGCGAGCAGGACAATTGCTATTGCAGTGTAGTTCTCATGCTAGATGGACTACTTTCTTCTTTATCTATCCATATCTAGTTATCAAAAACACGGATTTCGAGTGCCTACTTTAATGAAGTCTCCACCAGTGGATGAGTCACACTTTTGGTACAGCATTCTTGAAGGAAATCAGATGAGAAATGGAAAGAGGACCTTAAGTAGTGCAAGAGAAATGCAATGGTATTTTGTATTCTTAAGCCTATTCAGACAATGAATAATACAGTGTGGAGAATGTGATTCCAACCTTCTCGATGATCTTTTGTACAAAATTCTTAATTATTATGAATTGCAAGTGTTTTCCATACAGGAATAGCTTGTAAAATATAAAATTCCATCACACAGTTAAAGAAACTCATCTGGTAGTGGTCCAAAGTACCCTCAAAAAGGCCCTGGTACTTCATGAATTTAGAGGATGGATCTGGGTTTGCATGTGATCATCTTCTACTGAAATGTTACAATTTTCTTTCTAAATTTAAACCAAAACAAAAATCTTGCATTGCATTCAGAAGTACAACTCACTTGGCCAAGGGAAGTAGTTAGAACTCCACTCTTCCTCCGCGTCCGCGGCCTGCCGCCCTGCGTTGCCAAGCTATGCTGAGCTATGCGGCCGAGGTCACCAGATTGAAAGTAGGCAAGGAAGGCCCCACTCAAGGAAACAACATCATCCAAATACAACCCATCCTACCTCTATGTGCTTCATCGATTTGCAAGTCTAGGAGCGTTTCAGGATCTGTTGTCTTTCAGAGGAAAATAAAAAAAATGGGCTCTTGGGAGCAGTCCACAGTGCCGAGCATTGCATGGAAGGCCCTCTTGGCTTTCAAGGCAGAGGTTGGGAAGTGTTTGAACTGATCTCAGTCCACAAATCCGTGCACCCCCAAGGTTCAGAATTACGTGTATAGGATCCAATGTGACAAAGGTGAGACTTCCTGGACGGTCTCTGTTTGGGTCAATCCCATCGGGAATTCTGGGAAACTTGAGCGAGTTAAGAGTATTGAGCTTGAGATACAACTCACTCAATGGTCCTGTACCTTCAGATCTAGGTAAGTGCACTCAGTTGAAGAAGCTATACTTACAGAGCAATGGATTTACCGGGCCCATACCATCATTTTTTTCTATGTTTCCCAATCTAGTTATTATGAATCTGGCCTTCAATAGGTTTAGTGGCCCTATTCCTAGCTCTCTGAGCAGTTTACAAAAATTGCCTACTCTGTATCTAGACAATAATGCTTTAAATTGGTCCATTTCTGCATTAAATCCCCCCAATCTGCAGCAATTGAATGTATCAAACAATCAACTCAGTGGATCTGTAGCTCCCACACTACGAAAGTTCCCCGCAAGTTCATTTCTCGAGAACTCTTTGTGTGGGTCTCCTTTGCTATCTCGTGAAGGCGTTGCCCCATCACTGAATCCTTCAAGTGGGCACAAGGGAAAAAATAAGCTGGGGGTTTGGGCCATTGTGGGTATTGTTTTTGGATGTTTAGCCCTACCTCTATGCACTCCGTCTGTTTGGATCCCTGCCAAACAAGAAAAACAGTAAAAAAAAGATAACCCTAAAAACAGAACAGAGCAAAAACAAGAAACCTGGCCTGGCGCTCCTCCTCCTGCAGAAAAATCCGCCCTGCGCGGCTCTCCTCATGCTCCTGGCCCTCCTCCTGCAGAAAAATCTCGTGTAGCACACGACGGACTAGCTAGGTAGACCGACGGGATGGGTTAGGTTTAATTAATCTTTTACTAATAACGGTTTTTTAATGTTTTTTTTTACAGCATAGAATTGTTGAATCATCTAACAATAAATCTAACGGTTAATATTAGGATAGAAAGACATTTAGGGGAGTTCATTTCAAAGGGAAACGCCTTACGACATAATAAAAAATAAAGTCAACGACGTTTCATCGTTGAAATCGGAATGCCTACTAGTGAATTATATGAAATTAACTATTTTTACAGTTATTTTATTAATCTGAATTAAATTTTATACTGTTAATATGAATTTTGAGGGCTTCAATTCGATAAAAGAGAAAAAATTGAAATTTCATTATCATATTTGACCCAAAAGTGTAATCCATCTTCATGCTTTCACCTATTTTTAATTTTTACCTATTAACATGTTTTTTACATAATTTTAATGTTATTTTAATTAATATTTTAAAATTTTATAGAATTATTACTTTAATATAAAAATTATGATTTAGTGGTTAAAAGGTTTGAAATAGCACCAGTATAGAGATATATTATTTCAGTATAGAGTTAACACATTATCTTTAAAAATATTAATAATCAATATATATATTTAATTGTAGATTTGTAGATAAAATATTTCAATATCAATTTTATTTATAAAAAATAATAGATAAAATGTAAGAAAAATATTAATAACAAAAAAATATTTCGATGTAAGTTAAAATAAAATATTTTAATGCATAATTCCTTTTGGATTGAAAATGAGCTTGACTCTTGACATTTAAAAAGTATTAATTATTTTGTTTTAATATTAATTAGAAATAAAATATTTCAATGTTCTCTTTAATGTTTCTTTGGAGTAAATATTTCTATATAAATTCATTGTTCTTCTCTTGACTCTCGTTCATGTGACTTGCTCAACCTGCAATAAGTGTGCCTTATAATGGCTTCAAGCCTTGTTATCTAACCAATCTCTAAGAATTTATATATTCTTCATATAGAATATAAATATATTTCTTTTATGAGAAATATATATATATATATATATATATATATATATATTTATATATAATATAACTCCATCTTAATTTTGCATAATGAGGGATCAAATCCTTCAATGTACCCATACTTGATACATATAATAATATTAGCATTAAGCATAAAGAACATTCAGTGATCATTTTATGAGGTCTTAAAATGGTTGAAGATGGAAAGTATAGTTGCTTAAATTGTCCAATTTATACTAGCTTTCTAATTTTCAATATATCTCTTGTAGTACCAACCTTCTCGTACTTCTTATTGAGCATAAAAGTAAAATGCTAAAGAATTTTGATTAATTTCTTATCTTTTTAAAGTCTAGTAAAACATATAGAATTTAGTAGTGGTAAATCATCATCAACATCATTTATTAAAATGTTTTATTTATAAATTAATTGATTTAAAATAAATTTATTTATTTATTTTCTTATTTTTATTTTTTTTCGGATAAAATATCTCGGTAAATCCATTTGAAAGATCACTTCCCGCCACCTTATTATCACAGTCTAACAGAGAGCTCGTCTAAAAGAATTGACCTCGTAACCTCTCATTAACATAGTGTTTTTATTGAGAAAGCTTGTAACCTCATATAAACAAAGTGCTTTAGCTAAAAAAAACCGGACTAATTAAACTAAACCATAAAACTTATTATTATTGTTATAATAAAAATTTTAATTTAATTTAATCATTTAAATGGATCAATATTTTTTAAAATACGAACTTGCGTAACCATTTTCGAAATTTATTTAATTCGGTCCTCATATCAAATCATGTAAAGACTTCAGAAACAACGCATCTTGAATCCGATTAAATGACGTAAACTCAATACGTGTCTTACTTTCATTGGTTCGGATAAACGACGAAAGGGCGAGGGATACCCTCCCCTCATAAAACACCACGTTCGGTGTAATTATGTGATAACGACACCTTCGGTGTAACCATGTGAGAACGATATGAGATGCTCGATCCACCTTCGATGTAATTATGTGAGAACGATATGAGATGCTCGACCTGTCATTTCGTCGGGAATTTTACGATATGAGATGCTCGACCCGTCATTTCATCGGGAACTGAAGGCCGAAGATCTAGAAGGGATTGAATGAAATTATCATTGGAAAAACTTCGCATCATTCTTTTAATCATATTTCACTTTGGCAACATCTTTCACTAGTCTTTGCAGTCCGATGGGAAATCTTTAAGGCCGGATTTGAAAGAAATGGAGATCCTTAACCGTTGTGGTTTTGCAATATCTCTTTCGTGGTCAATTGAACAATATGTGAATTGACTTTGTCTAAAAGTATCTATTTATGATATTATAACTATGAGTTAACCACATCAAATTTTTCTCTTTATTAACAGTGTGGAACATTGTAATCATTATGGCTATGGGTTATCCAGAAACCGATAGTTATAGGTTAGCTACACAAAATGTTTTTCTTCATTTGGTTCATAGCATATTTTAATCATGATGTTATATTAAACATAATAGGGTTTTTCTATTTTTAGCATTTTGGGAGCATCATTATCTAAGGGGGGAGGATTGATTAGAAGAGTAAAAGTGTTTATAGTCTAGTTTCAAATGTATAAGTCATAAAATTGTATTTTTATGTGAAAGAGAAGTTAATTGATATGTAACTTATGAGTTTAAACTCAACCATGGTTGGATGCATCAACAAGACACATCATAAGAAGGTGATAACAAGAGAGTGAAGGTTGAGAAGGAGAGGTCACAAAGTTGGCCTCATTGCATGTAATGGTTCTTGTTAATGACATTCTTCTTCTTCTCTAATTCTTACTCTCTCTCTCTCTTCATCTTTTAAATGTATTCAATTCTTTCATTTTTATCAACATTCTTGTGATTAGTTTCCTCACACATTTGTATATTTTCCCTCCTCTCTCAGCATTCAAGGCTCCTATTCCAAAAAAAAAAGTGGTTAGGAGGTTTTTAAAAATCTACTTGCCATATCATTGCATATTTTGTTTCAAATTTAAGACCAAAAACATCACTCTTTTTCTTTTGAAAATGTAATTTGCTAGAGTTAGATTCCTTAGTTAAATGAAATCTTATGGAATTGTAAGATTTTGTTACTATGTGACTTATTGTAGACAACTTCTCTTTCATTTTGAACATACAAGGTAATAATCAACTAAAAAAGTGGCATATAACTATACATATATAAAATAAAGAAAAAAAACATATAAATTTTAACTTCGTACTTGTAAATAAAAATGGAAAAATGGTCTCCCTAATGAGGGTGCACACTTTTCAAGTTCACGCGCTTCAAGGGGTATTTCAAAGCCTGTATGAGCATACAATGAATCCATGAAGTTGTTGTGGTGATATCCACCCCATGTAGTAGCATGGGAGCTCATTCATTCACAAGCGGTCGCATTTATTAGGCATAATGGGGATTGCCTCCGCTCTCTATGTAATGACGTTTTGTTTATATAGCAATGAGCAAGTCTGGAATGAGAGCCCTCTGCTCTACTTAGGGTGGGTCAGCATCTTGGTTGGTGTGCGGGGTATGAGACTCAAGAGTCACTGGATGTTATCCTCATGCCTTTGTTCAACTCAGAGGATGGAGGGATTATTCCTACGTTAATGGTCTTTGGGTGTACTAGGTGCAATGGACTTCCTACAAAGTTATGTGGGTCAGGCCGTGAATTTTATGTGGATTTTTCTAAGTAACTTTGGTGCCATCATTCGTTTCGGTGTTTTGTGGATTCTTCTTTAGGTAATCCATGTGAAATTTAAAATCTGGGGATGTCCTAGTGGGATGTAAATTTATTTTACATGATTTTTTCTAATTCTATGGAACTTTGAAGACCGAGGTGGTTTTCAACTTGTAAGTGTCTTTGGATTTTGTTTGTGGTGGTGTAGTTGGGTTCCGTGGAATGTTGACTGGTTTAGTTTCGTCTATTGGATCCCCTTGGTTTTTTTGTTGGCAACCTTGGCCTTTCTTCCTATGGGATTCCACTCTTTTGGAATTTTGGTTTTGATGGGAAGTTGGGCACCTCAGCTCAAGTTTTTGTCCTAGTTCATGTGTTTCCTTGAGTATTGTCTGTCATGAAGGGTTGGTGTGTTATGGTTGGTATTTTAAAGAGTTATAAGGAGTCTTTGTTGTGCCTTGGATTTCTATTAGTTGTGAATATCTAGGGAAGGTTGTGTGTTTTAGTGTGATGCCAGGGGCCTTTCATATTTTTTATGTGTTCTTCAGTGTCGATATGCCTCCTATGTTGCGGGGAGGAAAGCGTAGTTCTATCATCTAGGGGGGTAGGCGAGTCTCCTCTCACCAGGGTTCTATGAGGCGACGAGATTCTTTAGTGCCTCCTGCTCCCTGGGCATCTTCTCTTATGAAGGAGTACATTCACCCTCACGACACTCTGGGTTCATTGATTCAGTCTCTTCTTTCAAATGCGCTTTAGCTTAACAATGTTTGTCACGAGATTGAGTTGAGTTCCTTAAATTTCTTGGCCCGCTTCAACATAAACAATGGTAGCTTTATGACTAGTTAGCAAGCCTATGGTGTAGTCAATGTCAAACGTTGGAGAAATTAGAAATATTGGATGAAAGGTTGGGCCACATGGAGGGTCATGTGCATTAACACTATAAACTACCTCCATCTCCAGGGGCTAACCCCAAAAGTCTGGCTCTAGTAAATTTAGTTGGAAAGGAATGATTGTTGGTGTTTTCTACACTATGCATGTATTTTGACTTTTTCTCCTTGTTAATCTTTCATTGTCTTAGGATATGTGCATGTTATATTAGTTTTTGGGTCTTTATCTGCTAGCCAAT
The DNA here is from genome assembly GCA_000404065.3 of Pinus taeda. NCBI lineage: Eukaryota > Viridiplantae > Streptophyta > Pinopsida > Pinales > Pinaceae > Pinus > Pinus taeda. The sequence goes on along the minus strand of APFE030455668.1, from coordinate 2,107 downwards.
AAATTCAGTAGGAGTGACCTTGGCAAGACTTTTGTGATGTAGATGGAAAATTTCAACTTTTTGAGTTAACAGAAGCTCACGATTTACAAAACAAAAAGAAAAAAAAATGGAAAAAAGGACAACCACAATTTTTGAATGTGCATTATTATTTTTTCATCTTTGAATCATTTTATATTATAAAACAACATGGGTTGTATGCAAATGCTATCAAGGAGGAGGCCATGTTTTCTTCTCATTGCCTATTGCTAATCATGAAATTAAGTCCGAGAAAAGGACAGGTCAAGCTAATTACTATTGTTGTTGCAATTCCATTTTTAGAGCCATCATAGTCCACTATTTTTGTATCCCTTACAAATGCACCCTTGTATGTTTCTATATAGACCTTTGTTCATCTTTATAATACAAAGGTAATCATAGCAAGAGAGCTGAGAGAAATAAAGCATGTATAGGTGGTGTAAAATTCATAAGTAGAGGCATATGTGATACACATATGATAGACCCTTGTTCTTGTTTATAGTACAAGACAATCATAGCAAGAGACATGAGAGAAACATATCACATATAAGTGGTATAAAATCAATTAGCAGAAGCAAAGGTCACAAACCCAAATGAAAATGCTAATCCTATAAATGAGTCTATTCCAAACCAAATTCTAAATATAGTCCCATATCTAGTTAATAAGAAACAATTGACATCATTTACCAGAAACTAGAAGCAAAGGTATAAAGAGTAAATACATCTAAGGAAAAGGAAGGAGAGGAAGTACATTCACCATTAGTAATAGAGGTTGATTCCTTGGTTGCAATCTTAGCAACACACTTTTTTGTTAGAGAGTTAGAAATAGCCCAAGTCAGGTTGGAAATTAGGACCTTAGGTGAGGATTCAATGCAAAAGGGGCTATTTATACCCTTAAGCTAAGTCTACTAATTTCCAACCAAAGTTGAACTAACTAGTTTGTGATAGCTACAAGATGAAGAAGGTCATTATAGTCGAGGATAATAGAGAAATAAAAGGTGACCGAGTACATTAATTTCTTCACCTGAGGCTCATTATTATCCTTCAAGAAGAAAAAAAATCCTAATCACCTAACCAAAATGGTCAAGTGTATTAATTTTGATTTCATTTCATAGATGAAAAAGTTTGTCACTAACATATATCATGCCAAAGATAAATTTTCTCATAATCTGTCTATATATATACTTATTATATTATATATATATATATATATATATAGATTTATATATATATTATATACTATATACTATATATATATATATATATATATATATATAATTAGATATTTATATATATCTATATTGTATGTATGTATATATCTATTATATTTATCTATATCTATTATAATGTGTATGTATGTATATATATATATATATATAATATATATATGGGAGAAATAATTCGCGTGATAAACACATATGCTATCATGACAAGAAGAGATCAATTCCAACTAATTCATGACATTTTAGGGTTCTAGTTTAACACAACTCTAGTTATTTGTGAGAGAGATCTATTTCTAATAAAATAGATCAAATGTTGATTCAAATTATATTTTGATTCCATAGGACATTTGAATGATATTCCATATAAGGAAAAAAATGATTTGATTAGAAATTAATATACTATGCTCTACTAGTGGATATGCCATCTAAATATACCTTTCCTTAGGATTTTCAAGAATCAAAATATGCATGACCCCATCAAGGCCACCACTAAACCCTCCAAAGCATTAAAAATAAATAAACAATTTTTTTTTATTAATAATAATTTTGTAGGGTGGAGTCCTTATTGTCATAGAAACGAGTTATGATATATAAGGGGGCTTCTATCTTTATTGCGATTAACATGTTGACTCTATTCCATTTGCATCTATGTTCCAAATTTATTTGCTTTTTAATCATGCCATCAATAGGGGCATATAAATTTTCATGCATTGTTGCCAATAGGACAGTTTTTATTGCAATATACTTCTCATGCTAGATGGCCAACTTTCTGCAGGTTTTAACCCCGTACAGAAATTAACTGCATACGAATTCTAAATCACGGGAAAAATAAAAATGCGAGAGCATAACACATAAAACACATATACACA
>APFE030455655.1:136580-159490 GCA_000404065.3 Pinus taeda | reverse complement strand
ATATAGGAGGCATTAACTCCCTCCCAACAACCTGGAGCTAATCTAGGAACTGATTCCCTATTGTTGTCATCCTTCAGAGATTTTTGCCTATTTGACTCAAACAGCAAAATCTCAACATTACGCTGGCACATCCTTAGTTATGCTTCAATTTCTTGACTGTGTATTTTAAAACAAGTGACTGCTTCTTCAGCAACACATAAAAAAAAGCTTTGTGAAATACCTGAGTATTTTCTTGACTGAGCCTTCACTCTGCTGGAGAAGATCTATTGCTGCAACAAAAGACTCCTCCCTTCAACTTCTTTGTCACCTTCAAAGAGCCTAAGCCTGCTCTGATACCACTGTTGGGGATTTTTCTGGCAAAATCCCAAAAACAAACAATTCAAGCACACAGAGGCAATGCTCTGTTTCCTTTACTCCACAGGATCTTTTGTGCAGGGAAGCTTTAAAAAAAAAAATTACTGAGAACAGAGTATTGCACCACCATAAAAAGATTTCTATTCATTAAAACAAAAATCACTGATAAATATTCATCCTCTTTCACTCAGAGAGATTCACCAAAAACATTTCAAAAGAAATTACTCTGTCTCCTTTTACAAATAATTTTACACTGCTCTGTAAAATCTTCATTCACTGCTATAAAGAAACTTTTACATTTACTGTCGTAGAAATAAAAAAGATCAACACACTGCTGTGTGGAAATTACGCATTCACCAAAAACTTACATTACCCTTTTCACTGTTGTGTGAAAGACTTCATGGTTTTCACTAATACGTGCTTTCATCTTTTTTTTCTTACTCACTACTTCGCACTGTTGTGTGTTTCATTTCACAATACCATTCAGAAAAAAAATACATTACAATGTGTTTTACTTGTTCAGTAAAACAAAACTTACGCTCGTGAATAATTAAAAACAATAAAATTAAAAACTATATGACATTGCCCATACCTATTAAAAATTTGCCATACCTCCGTAAGAAATAAAAATATTAAAATTAAAAGCTTTTACCAAAACTCTACGAACCCATTTAAATTGCCTTTATGTTTCACTGGCAGTGAACCCAAAAAACTTTACGCAATGTCAAAAATTCATTTTCTGCAGGTCTGATGTTGTCCGTCAACAGTTGATCTGCCTTCAAGAAATCGAACGGTCCACAACGATATCGGGAGAGCCTTTTTAATCAAACTTTGCCTCCCGAGATTGTCAGAGATGGTGACTGCAGGTTTGTGATGTCCGTCAACAGTTGATTTGCCCTCAAGAAATCGAATGGTCCACAACGATATCGGGTGAGCCTTTTTAACCGAACTTTACCTTCCGAGATTGTCAGACATGGTGACGTATGGGGAGAGCCATGCGTCAACACTATATTTTCTCAGATAACTTGTGTACGAAAACTGCCTTCACACAAAAGTGGTCCGAGAAGCTCATGGCGAGTTTGTGGTTTTACTACAATGGTTTTGGGTGTTAGTAAGGCTGCCTTGAAATTACATATTCAACATTGGCAAGATTCAATCAAATGGGTAAGATGTCAATTTTTGAGAGATTAAGGTCTAGAAGATTACAGTGAAATTCAAAGTCCAATGTCAGCGTTAAAGATCCTTTAATAATCATAATTTACGAAATAATATGTTCTTTTATACTTCCATGTCATGTTAATACCAAAGTTGGCCTACCGTCAGAAGTCATATAGTCAGAAGATTCGGGTTGGTTGCTCATTTATTGTAGGGACCAGCAAACAAGAAACAAGCCATATCCCATTTATCTCTGAAAGCAGCTGCCTACAGAAACTGAGCAAGCTCCCTTGTTCCCTCGGATCAGACGAAATTTGACATGGAAGAATCAGAAACATAGCTTCGCCTTCATTCATTTCTTGGGCTCTAGCTCTCAGAAATACATTGAAGTCGGATTTGAATTGCTCGAGATAAGCCTCCGCAAGTGCATATGATAACACAATAGACATAGAATGTGCCGCCGCTCACCGCAGTCGTCTGTCAGGTTTATCCTTCACCATGGATCGCACACTTGGAATTGGTCAAACAAATATGGAAGTATAATTCATACAAGCGTAGTTCATGCACGCGGGTCCGTTCGAACCTTGTTGGGATGCATTTCACTGTGCACAAGTGGTTGACAGAGCTGTACACCTATGCGGATTGTGGCCGGTTTCTCAACCCCGGTAGGGACTACCGCTACGCTGGCTCCTTGCTTACTATATAACATTATAACATTCCTCATCTAGTTACCATTATTAAACAACAGTTATGTGAAAAAACGCTCCTGGGTACTATACAACATTATAACATTCCTCATCTAGTTATCATTATTAAACAACAGTTATTTGAAAAAACGCTTCTGCAGCTGAAGAGACTCCAATCATAATTTCATTTACTATTTGGCATATTTAAGGTCAGCAAGCATCTCATGCGTACGACTTTCTTTACAAAGTCATAAATATATTGACGAGAAAGCCATATTAGAAGTGGGGTACACCAAATCCAGGTCTAAAATCCGTAACTTTATGAAATTGTTTTTTGTTATAGTTAACATGACATTTTGAAATTTAAATGGTTTGTCAATTTTGACAACAGATTAGGGTGATTACGGATCATTCGAAACAGGGTTTCAAAGATACACGAATAGATCTTAGAGCATTGTCATTCCGTAGCTTTCTGACAATTGAAAGTGTTGTAATTTTTACAACAAAGCGAAGATCATGGCAGTCGGGGATCATCAACCGGAGCAGGATTGGTGAAGTACTAGATTGCGTGTCGATCAATGAAGTTGGATCTGTTTTCCATTCAAGTTAGTTATATTATATATTGGTAAAGCTTTCACAGAGAAGATGAAGAGTAAAAATTATATATTTGTAAAGTTTTCAAAAGAAAGATTATTTATAACATATCATTGCATTCCTATATTCGGTTGGCTTTGTGTCGCCTGTCCATTCGGTTGTGCTGAATCTGCAATAGTGCCTTCAAATTTTCATGGGGTTCTTTAGGGACACGTTATCATGGTCTCCGAGGATGGGATGTATGCGTAACAATGGGGAGACAAAGGGTCGTATAAAGGCTCAATTTTCGATCCACAACATCATCAGAGTTATTGTCCTCAACAATGTATCAAAGATCATACTATTTTTATTTTTTTGTCGTCAACAATGTTATCAAAGATCATACTATTTGTTTTTTTGAAATGGAGGTTGATGGATAGATTGTTTACGTTCACATACAAATCTATAGTGATTAAATGATTCTTCATCATTATTGCATAATTTAGAGCGGTCAACACTGAGGAATATTTTAACAATAACAAATTCTTTAAATTTCTAAAATGTTATACCACACATTATTAGTAAATAAATCTTCTGTCTATTTATATTTTGGATTTTCTCTGAATTTTCAAATTTTATATCTAAAAACACTTATTAATAAAAGTAAGATTTAGATAAGAAAGAGATTATATTTGTATTGAGAAGAGCGTTTTACAACTAATATATGAGGAAAATGTAAGAGTATTTTATTACTTATAAATTTGCGTAAAAATACATAGAACGCTTCCATTATATAGCAATGGAGGAGGCCTAGTGTTGGATAAGGGTAACTACAACAACTTGACACATGCAAGTCTTTATGTTACAACTCACCATACTTAGTTCATAAGGAAGTGGAGCCTTGAAAAATCCAACCCTAATACCCTCCCTTAAGCGAAATATAGGGACTAACTAAAGAAAAAAGAAAACAAAAAATGGGTCCTGACAGCAAGGCTTGATTAGGTATCCATGTACAAATTCTCATTAGTGGAGAAAGAGAGAAAAACCCGTAGGAAACCCCCCCCCCCCCTCCCCCCCCCCTCCCCCCCCCCCCCAAAAAAAAAAGGAGAGAAATATGTCAATGCTCAAATTAGCATGGAGCTGAAAGTATAGATCTCATAACGATCCACTGAATGGAAAGAACATAGGCTTGCTCCAATCAAGAAGTATGTAATGTTGAAGTACCAAAACTCTAAAGATGTGAGTTGTGAAACCTCAATGAGTTTGGTCAATCTCTGAAGTAAGGTTGTTGCAGAGGAAAAAGGGTGGTAGACACTGTCAACTTCTCCAAAAAACTTTTAAAAAAAATAGGCGTGAGTATAGAACAAGGACAAGGCTTCAAATAGAAGCAACACCATCAACCAACAAATAACCAATGAGGCCTCTAAGTATGGAAGTCTCATTTCATATGTTGTACAGCAACATTTCTGAATTTTTCTAAACATTATCACCATCCCACTGATCACACACAAAAAAGGACAACAATATCTGTCACCATCTAATTAGCTCCCCCTTAAACACAACAACAGAAGAAGCAAGAATCAATAGTATTTGTTGTCAGCAAATTTACCCCCTGAAACCCAACTAAGGGAACAATGACAGTCAACAACGAACAACTGATGGAACACAATGATATGAATTCTGCAAACATTGGTTCAATTGACACCATGACCATCCATCGATCCATCAAGAAATGATCTTGATGGTAGGCATTGGTCTATGATCCATTCTTTCACGTCTCTTGTATAATGATATGAATGCAAGACTAGTAATTGACCAAGAATGTTGAGGCTTGGGTAATTTCTTCTGATGATGATATGCAGATAGCCTAGTTTTTTCCTTTATGGACTCAAAGTTGAGTGCAACAACACTTTCATTTGGAATGGCATTAGCAACCATATCATCAATATGTTTATCACCATTTACAAGAAAATTTTCATCAAGCATCTCGCAGTTGGATGTAGGTGATGAGGCAACAACAGAAACAGAGTTGAGACACTATCCTATACTAAATATAAAATAATTACAAAAAAGCATAGCATGTGCTTGCTATATAAAAAAAAAAAAAAACACTTCTTCAATACATAGTTGACAAACTACCTCCACTAGCCACCTTGAAAATTACAACTTAAATCATTACAACAACTATAATCACCACTTACAGATAAACAAAAAAGGAACGAAGATGATCACCATCCCTAGCAAAAATAGAGCATGAACCACGACTACCAGAACACAAGAATCGAAAATTGCTACCATCCATAAATGATTTCTCTAAGACAAATGGTGAGATAGTCCAAGAGAATGAGTGATTATGCCAATAAGTAATAAAATATTAATTGAGCACCCTTGAAGCACCATAACATAAGATACTATAAAATTTTCTACAATCTTCATACTTATGATTTTAGAGAAGGAGAAAATCCCTTCCCTTGTAAGAAATAATGAACCGACTTATCGCACTTGCATTTAGGGCCTTTGGGAAAATATTTCACTAATAGTTCTTTCCCTTTTTCTTTCAACTCGTGAACAACTCGAATCACACTATTGTGGAAAGATGAATGTCATTTTATTGTGCACCATTTGAAATAAGCCTTTGCATAAATTTCAATTTTTCCTTTCAGTAAAATTTTCAAGTCTTGCATAGCCCACTCATTTAAAAGCCCCACCACAGGTTGTTATTCAATGGAAAGGGACATAGAACTTAACTCCATTAATTTCATGGCATCTGCAATTCCAAGTAAATCAAAGTAGAACTCAGTAATAGTGCCTTCTCCAATTATGACTTTTGACGAATTCGTCATTTGGGTCTATTTCTGTAGTGTAGAAGAACGAGATTTTTCAACCATAAGAGAGTCATTTGGCACATTTTTTCCCCAAATCTTCCTCAATTTATTCAAGCACAAAAAATAGTTTATCCCTCAAGTTTGTGCATGGCTTGTACATTCCTGTCTCTCGCAGTCCTTCAAGACACTACTTTGGTAAAACCCTAATTATATGGAAAACCATTTCTAATTGAACAATCATGAAATACATGGCCATTTTCATGACAATGTCTACAATAAAACGAAACATGTTCATAGTATAGGGTTTGAGTCCATATTTGGCCCTAGTAGTCAAGGTCAATCAATTTCGGTAGTGGTTGGAATACATTCATATATACACATAATATATCATAAGACATATTACGACCCTTATTAGTTACTTATGAAACCTTAGCAAAGAGAACCCAAAACATTTTCAGTACCTTCCAAAATCTTGGGAATCCAAAAATCAACTAGAAGGGAATAGAGTCTCACCCAAACCCGAGTTACCAGAAACTCTTCCACGTCTGGATTAAAACACTCCTCCTAGTGATGCATATACAAACCCATATTGTTAAAAAACTAAGGGCCCCTGTAAAAAATATTCTTCTTATCTTCCAAATATGCAAAAACTATAGTAAAAAACCCTTAGGGTCAAGTCTCAGGTCAAACTTATCTTGTGGTTTCCATTGTTCGTAGATCCACCTTTCCAATTATTTTTTGATAGGAAACAAACCCATAAATTTATAGATGAAGTCATGGTATTTCAGCCACCATCGATGTTGATCCAAAGATTTAGGAGGAGTAACAAATTTGGGATTATCAGGAGCCTCCAAAGTGCATTTACCTTTTAATAGAGCTTTCCATTGTGCACCCATGATCAACATGTTAGCTTGAGAACTACTCCCACTCACTTGGATTATATACTATCTTAATAATTTATACTTGGTAGAGAACACATTGTTCCAAAAATAGGGGGGTCTTCCCCTCCCCCTAGCTTAGATGTTCATCCTTCAACTCTCACCATAGGAAAAAAAGTGTTGAGCCAAACCCCAAATACGCAAAAAGGACTCCACTAGATTCAGTCGCCAAACTTCTACCAGTTTTCATTAGCTTAAAAATATAGTCAGGTTCCACTAGATAAACTAAATTAATTTATTTGTAACTAAAATAATATTGTATTATAACTAAAACAGATGGTGGAACTACATATGGGTCGGGTATGTCCTCTCTATATGATTTAATGAAACATGTAACCCTACTTAGGACTTAAGTGACGAAGTTTTGGCATAGGTGTTGACTCAAAATAATAATATAAGGTTTACTGGGTGAAGTAAATTTGTGGGGATAGGTTCCTTTGGTTAATGCGTGAATGGATTAAAAAATAAATTTAAGAAAAGAAATCCTTCATGAGCAATGAAAATGTAGGAGACCAATTGTATACTATAATGGGGTTAAGTTATAGGGACCTTCATTGTTGGATAATGTCTTCATCATCTCTTACCAAGTAGAACTTTCCTCTTTACCTTGAAGGAAGAACCATCACTTCTAGCTTTTACAAATAGTCATTGAAACATTTTCTCAGAAAACCTGCTTCAAACATAAAATCCATATGTATTACAAGATTAAAGATTGAGTGATGGTAGAGAAACAAAATGGAGGATACATACAAATCATAACTAAATGATTGCACAATTATAAACAAAACAACTCAAACAAATAATACTAATGTTTAGAACTAACGATTTTATTCATTAAAGAGTTTGGGACATTTCCCCCTTGATGCTTGGACTAGTAAATACATTACATTCCTATTTATACTTAGAGAGAGGGAGTTCAAGAATTCTCAATTAATAATTAATCTCGTAAACTTCTGGTAGAAGTTGAGAAAATGTAATTTACCCCAAAATTATATATACATTATATATATATATATACACTTACTTGAATTTCATTATCACGTTAAGGTGTGTGTTTACTTCTTCACTTATGCATAAAAGGTTAAATGTAAAACATTCTTGTTTTCTATCACTTCATATTCCTACCTTAAGATCATTTTTTTTATATCTTAAGTGAAACAAAATTTATCTCTACATAATCTCTTACTTATGCCAAGGCTGATACTCTCACCTTGGGAATGTATAAGGTTTAAGATTAATAAGGTGGCTTTACCACCAGAACACCTTACGATGCATCCTATGTTAATGTTGGTCTAAGAATTTTTAATGTAGGGGTTACTAAACCATTCCCTAATAACCTCCAAGAATAAACTTTATTTTAGATGCCTAAATGGGTTAACCACGATTCTTAATTTCTCTATACAACGACCTCAATTGGATGGTGGTTTTGATGGATCACACAGGGATGGTGATTCTCCCTTCTTGAATTCAATGTTTGGGATGAATTAAGATTCATCAAGAGATGGGCGCAATACTTTTATACTATTTACTCAATCATGTAGTTCGTCGTTCCCAATTCTTGGGTCAATTTGTGACATCTACGGTTACCCATTTTTTCCATTTATTATATGCATTCTAAAATAACTTAAATGGGTTGAGTTTAGGGACATGGTTTCTAGAGATAAGGAGGGGGGAGGGGGAAATTTCTTAGGATTTTGATTTATTTGATGGAAGCCATGAAGGCTTCCATATGTGCACAAGAGACTAGTGGAAAAAAATAGTAGTTGAAATGAGACAAGGACCATGCCCCTATGTAGCTTAATCTAAAACAACAGGACCAATGGGATTCAGTTCCATAAAAAAGATCCAAATCGTGACTAAGTGCACGTATAGTTGTTAGCCACAGGGATGGAATTTGATGGCAAAAATACCTGTCATGGGGTTATGTTTCAATCAAATACAGTTTAAAATGTTATAAAGTTGTCAAGATCCTTGCTTGATATTGGGAAAATGGACTATCAGGTGTGAAAACCATAAAATTTGACGGGTGGAGCTATTTTGAAATTCCAACACTCGTTATCCACATGTGATAACAAAATAAAAAGATAGGAGGAGACGAGATCATCTAGCATGATTCCACGAACTAGGGGAAATCTTGGCCAGGTAGGCATAATGACCGAGGAATATGCAAGTGATTAGCATGAAAATATTGGGGGAGGGAACGATGCAGAAAAAATAAGGAGGTAGTTCAATCATGAAAGAAAGGGGACAAGAGGATAGATGACATGGAAAAAAAGGAGAAGGTAATAGAGGTCACACTCGAAATCTGGCTAAATCCTTCCACGACACGAAAATGTTTGGCTGAGCGAGCAATGTACAGAGTCTTCGAGAGCCATGCAAAAATATGGCTGCGAGGACTCACAGTCTTGGATAGAGAACAACAAAAAGGCTAGAATAGAGGTGGTGAATATCATAACTTGGAAAAATAAATATGAAATGAACTCCAACACAAGTGTTACATGATATATTTGATGGCCACTTGAAGAAAATTAAGTTAACAGGAGGAATTGGTTGTTCCTTAAAGGCAACATTTGAGATACCATAGAATGGAATTGAATATCTTCCTTCAAATAGTGTGATTGAGAGTAAAAAAAATGGAAATCACCAATTCAACCCTTCCAAGAAAGGGTGAATAATTCTCAATATCTAGATATCAAAGGTTACAAAGTGACAATACGATCATTTCTTCCCAAAGAATGGATGCTAACAACATGGAATTGAAAAACATGAGATCAAAACATAGGAAAGGAGACAAAAGTAATTATCATGCACACAAAAGTAAAGAGCATCATTGAGCAAGAAACCATAATGAATGGAGATTATACATAGATGATAACATGGATACTAAACAGTGGAAAGTGTTGAATTTTGTATCTATGTCAAGTCTTCATTATATATGTTGTTATACTTGTAAATATAAAATATAAATTGTATTTGTGATGAGAAAAAATAGTGTTTATCATATTCTTCATTCCTGTGAGAAAAGGAGAAATTATTTATTATTTTTTCCAAAATATTATTTTATGAAGCATTTTCTTCATGCCCTTTTCAAAAGAAATAAACTAATTTTTCAAAAGTGTAATCTAGACTCAATAACATGTCAAGTCTTCTCCTCTAATATTCAAGTTGTCTCTGCCCCTAAAGGCATCATTTCAGACCCCTTACTATGCATATAAATATGAGACAAGCCCTTCCTCCGAAGGCACGATTTGACATCACTACAGGAGTAAATATGATCTTATCGAAAGCAAAGAAAAGGAGGATACAATGTGCAAGTTATCTTTTTGAAAGTTTGAGTTATCTCTGTGACAAAATGCGAATTGTCTTCATGGAAGTGTGAGTTATCTATGTGACAAAGTGTGAGTTATATCTGTGGAAATCTGAGTTATCTCCATGACAAAGTTCAAGTTATATTTGTGGCAGTGGGAGTTATCTCTGTGACAAATATAAATTACATGATCCAAGTCTTTGGTACCTATCCTACTCTTTAATGTTAGCCCAAGCTTGTGATGATCAAAATATAAGGCATTATGAGAGCCTATGATGTGATCCAAATCTGTGTATGACAGTGACATGATGGAATGACATGGGATAAAATTTGACTAAGGTAAATAATGGGTACATATGATAAATGAATTTAAAAATTCCTTTCAACAATTAAATTCTCATGACTTTTAGCCAAGGTTTTCAAAAAACTACCATGAAAAATTATTTAGACGCATCCATTTAAAACTACCCCACTCCCCCCACAAAACAAAAATCACAAGGAAAAACTTTTAGAGGTGGTTGTTAGAAACAACACGCCCTCCCCCTACCACGACAAAGTTCAAACTTCATGAATTTCAAGGGGGGTTTCTAAAACTTCCCTTAAATCCCCAAAAAATCTTTTAGAGATGGTTATGGAAAGACCGCCACAAGCATAAACTAACCCTAAAGGTATTTTTTTTAGTAGTGTGCTAGAGCTATTGTAGACCACGTGGTATTTTTTAGTCTCCACCCAACCCTAGCCTTTGGGGCTACAATTGATTTCTAGGAAGCTAAGGAAAAATGATGTTTTCATTACCTACATACGCATAAGAATCTAATGAGTATCTACCAAATCTTTCTTAATATCCTCTTTGGAATCCATGCTATAGAAGCCTAATAAACTAGGATTTCTTCAATTGCAAATTTAACTAGAACCAATATTATTACCTCATAAACCCACCTATTACAACGTATTTTAACTCACTTCTCAATATTTACTATGAACCAACCCCAAACTGCCTTAAAATGGTGATTTATCTAAAGAGAAAACTCAAGTATTTCATTCCTCCCTTAATACCCATTGAGAAAATACATATTTTTTTTAAATTCTTTTTTTATCCTCTTCAAATAGACCCCCGAATGAATTGATATTTCGATTGTTTGTAACTGTACCAATTTCCATGGAGAATTTTAAATAGATGTCAAATAAATATTCTAAATGTCTTAAGTTTCCCTCTAAGAATATTATAATGTTATCCAAAAAGAGTAAGTGCTTGAGGTAAGAGCTTGGGATTACAGAAATATCTCTGAAAACATTCTTCGATATTTCATATTTTACAGGTTTGATTATCCCTTCTCTAGACAAGAGAAAAAATAAGGCAGAGAGGGCACATCATTGATGAAGACTTCTCTTTTCACTAATGAAAGGGGACATTGGTCCATTTATTAGGAGTTTAGAGGAGGTAGAGATAATGTGTTTCATAATGAAAAATAAAAGTGAGTGGAAAAAACCTAAATATGGGTAGAAACCCGAGAGATAACCATCTAAATCTATTAAAATATTATGGGAGATCAACCTTATATACCACTTATTTCTAACAACCCAAAAAAATAAGGTGATGCATTCATGGCCAAACTAATGGCATCATGGATTTGTTGCTCCTTCAAGAGCCCCAATTGTTCAAAGAATATAATTTTTGAGAGGATGTCCTTACACTACACAAAAATAAGTTTTGATATGATTTTATATAATTTTTTGTAGATGGACACTGGCCTAAATTTTCCAAAGAAATAAATATATTTTAATTTCGGAATGAGGGCTGTGAAATTTGTTATGAAGGGAGCTAGAATTCATTTGAATCCCTAGAGAATTCAATTGAATCCCTAGATAATTCAATAACATTTAGGATATATTCACCAAAAAAAAACAAAAAAATTCATATATAAAATTCAATCAAAAGTTTCTTAGTGATAGGCATTTTTCCTTTCTAAAAGCTATGGAGTACCCTCACCAACACTTATTTTTAACCTATGCCACAAGAAGACATTCCCTTCCTAATTAATGAATCTAGGAAAGAATATTGCAACCTTTACGATAGTATCTATTGTATATTGTATGTTTTCCTTGAAGATGGATTTCAAATAATTGAAACCTTCCTCTGCTAGGTATGGAAATGAGTTGGCATGAGAACCACCCTCCCTTGTTATATACTAACTAGAATTTATAATCTTCTGATCATTAGAAAAGGAATGGAAGAATTTTTTATTGTCATCCAAAACTTGTAGCCAAAGAGTTAAAATATTCATCTCTAATGGTTTCCCCCTATCAAGAAGGATCATCCTTATCTTTTCTTCAAGATATATTAGATGATATTTAAGGGAATATGACAAGGGACCCTTGATATCCTTCTCCATAATTTCTTTTATCTTAGTGTTTCTTTCCTCAAGTAATTTTTTGTCCCTCTCTCTTATTTTATTTTCCCAAAAGACAACAGTCTTATTCGATTTCTTTAAGTTTTCATGAACTTGTAAGGTACAAGAAGATCCCTCATCTAAATTTATCTACCCTTAGACGTCATTTATGATTAGTTTGAAGGATGTAGCCTCAAAACAATGAGGGTTTAATTTTAAGCTATTAGGATAGTTTGTGAGAGAGGGTTCCACCTCTAGGATAATATGGAAATGGTGCAAGTGACCACCCATAGAAATCCACAAATTATATCTCAGCAGGGATTCGAGAAAGGTCTTTGATATAGGGAAATGGTCCAATCTCTTATATATTCTAACATCCCCTACCATATTATTTCTCAAATTTAGGTATATTTTTGTGGGTTGAATATCTAGTAGACCCACCTCCTTTAGAGATTTTAGGAAAGATTCCACACATGGATCAATATGGGATCTAGATCCCCATATTTCAGCTGATTCCAGGGTAAACTTTAATTATTTTCCTATAATAACCTATTATAGTCTAGGAATAGATTATTAAATGTATTATCCAAAAATGCCTTCATTTCCAAGTAATTTAAATACAAATTGTGGCATTGAATAGGCATGACCAAATCCTTTGAATAGAAATCTAAGCCAAATAGCACATGATTGACCAAGAATTAAAAATGTCCAAGGCATTATATCTCCATCCTAAATTGAGACCTCCCAATCCTCCAATGGCATTGTATGACATGAAGTACCAAGAAGGAAAGGTGCATTTTTGGATCTTTATTTCTTTCTCACCTTCCATCATTGTTTATTCAAGAAAGAGATCTTGTGGGTAGACAGACTCCATCAACCTATTTATGGACAAGTATTTAGCAGGACTAGCCAAACCTCAATAATTTAGAGATAGATTTTTCATAAGGAAACAGTAGCATGGGTTGATGCCTTAAGGGACACAAATAAAAAATTATGTTTACCTTGACATATTTCCAGATTTACCTAATGCTAGGAAGTGGAAAGGAATGATATAATACTCTTAGAAGTGCGATTCAAATTAGGATTCCAAACACGCCCATATCACTCTAAAGTGATGAGAAAAGTAAAAAATCATCAACAAGATAAAAATCTAAGGATATTATGCTTGTTGATTTTGAGTGAAGATTATAATTTTAAATAACCAACCTAGGGAGGGAGGAGACTTTAGAGTAATCGACTAGAGGGGGAAGAGGATGGTGACAAGGATGGCTAAAATCCTTGTAAAGGATAAGGGGCTAAAGGAGAAAATGAGTGAGGAGGGGGGAATGGAATAGGAACTTGAAGAGAAAACACTAGAGGAACCAATTAAGAGGGAATATGAAAGGTGAGGAGGATGGAAAACCAAAACTTGCATACATTTAGAAGGGGATGTCAGAGCATCATTATGATTTTCTATGATTGGGCCTTCCATGAAGACTGAAGCATCCAAATTCAAATCCCTACCCAAATCTAATTGAACTAAGATGACCATGAGAAAGGAAGCTTCCTCGGGTATAACCACTAAAAAACTCTTCACTATGATGGAATACACCACCTTTTCTATTGAATACTTATAAACCCACTAGTATCACTTTTGAGTTAGTAGATTTGACCTAAATGGATGTAAGTGTGGTAGTGTCCATACCTAAAAGGAATATCTTCATAATCCAAATGTTTCATGTGAACATAACCCCCAACTAAGATGGTGATGGCATCTACAACACCTTTTAATATATTTAACCCAACGGAAATCCTATCCATACCCATATATCCCATCTAGTTGAATAAAAAGTCCACTTCAATAAAAATACTCAGCTTTTTCCCTATCTCCTTGAAGAGATATTCCAACCAGAATAAGTGGGGCAGTCGAGAGATGAACACAAATTGGAAATGAAACCAATTTTCCAACTCAACCTCAAAGTCGACGTAGCATTTTTCGAGAAACAAGGCACATGATCCCCAACTCCATCTATTTTCCAATACTTTTGGAGCATCCTCCCATGGTTTGGACACACATCCCATTCATGCTTTGACCAAGAATAGTTAGTGCGACGAGTAACCCAAAAGTCCCTTAAAATGTTCTTACATCCTCTTACTAGTGAAAAGAAGGGCAATGGTAGCCTCCTCCATAGTGTGAATTTTGTTAATATATACATCTTTCCCTAATTTCAGACACCACTATTAGACTTTCCACTTAACCATTTTTTTCTTTTTCTTAGGGCTTTCTTTAGCCAATAGTCACATTGAATCTAATGGATGAGAGGGGTAGCCGTAGCCACTCGACATATTCATAGATAATCAACTTCCAAGAAAACTTCCCAATCTAGAATGTGAAGGAAATAGAAGACAAGAATTTCGTAGGGGCCTAAAGTCCTTTATGGAGAGAGTGGAAAAGTTTGAAATCGAAACTAATGGGGTAATTATTATCATTAAGGGGGGGAACGAATGTTGAAGAGAAGGTAGAAACTTCAGAATGCTAGCTAGGGAAGAACGAGGATAAGAGAAATTCCCTTCTAATATATTAACAATAACTTGCATCTTAGAACTTGAGCCCATAGAGAGATGAAATATCCCATGTTAACTCACCTATTTTATAAATCTCTAATAGAGATGGACCTTTGCAATCCAAACATTCATTTAGTGGGGATTGTCCATGGCAAACCATATCTGACCATATTGGAACCCACATCTACGTAATCAAGAATATCTATCTCCATGAGTTGAGATATTTTTATAGTGAAAGTGAAAGCTCAACAAAGGAACATATAAAACAGGGTTGTTAGTGAGAAAGGGAGGGATCACTAATTGGATCAACTTATAGTTCTCAATACCCATGGATACAAAAACCTTTTTATTAATTTTCTCTCTATATATCAAGTTAATATGAAGTTATGTTCTTTTAAGGTGAACAATTTATTGTGCCTAGATACACTCTTTAGTCCAATATATAAGAGATGTTCTAATGTATTGTTCTCTTAAATATCTTGACTTGATCAAGTTGTATAAAAATAAAAACAAAATAAAATAAAATAACCTTAAAAAACATTATAATTTTTTATTAAAAAAATTGACTCAATCAAATCACATAAAAATAAATTTAAATTAAAAAATAACAATAAAAGTAATAACAAATTTATAATTAGCCCACATGGCCTAAAGGAGACAATCACGATGTTTTGTTAAAGGCAAATTCTTGATGTGAAGGTAATTAGAAACTACATGAACAAAAATCTAACCATGCTAAGGGCTAGTGTGACCTAGGCCAAGTGCAATCCTTGGGTAATTTTAACACTTTAAATACCACTAGATCATGGCTATTCAAACCACAAGTTAATATTGTCATTCATTTCATAACTCATATAACCTATAAAATAATTAATAATAAATATAATTATAATTATATAATTAAAATGGGCTAAATCCAAATAATTAATAATAAATTATAATTATAATTATAATTAATAATTAAAGTAAGCTTAAATCCATGTAACTTGGAGAAAGAAAGTGCAAATCTATTTTTGAATTAAAAGTCATATTAGAAGTGAGTTACAACAAATCCCGGTGTAAAATCCGTAACTTTATGAAATTGTTTTTTGTTGCAGATAACATGACATTCAAATGGTTTGTCAATTTTGACAACAGATAGAAGATTAGAGTGATTACGGATCATTTAAAACGGGGTTTCAAAGGTACACGAATAGCAGTATCGTTCCATAGCTTTCCATAACAAAGCGAAGATCATAGCGGCCGGGATCATCAACCGGAGCAGGATTGGTGAAGTACCAGATTGCATGTCGATCAATTAATTTGAATCTGCTTTCCATTCAAATTAGGTATATCATATATTCGTAAAGTTTTCACAGAGAAGATCAAGAGTAAAGATTATATATTTGTAAAGTTTTCACAGAAAAGATTATTGATGACATATCATTGTATTCCTATATTCGATTGGCTTTGTGGCCCCTGTCCATTCGGTTGTACTGAATCTGCAATAGTGCCTTCAAATTTTCATTGCGTTCTTTGGGGAGACGTTACCATGGTTTTCGAGGATGGGATGTATGGGCAACAATGGGGAGACCAAGGGTCGTACAAAGAATCAATTTTCAATCTACAACATCATCAGAGTTATTGTCCTCAACAATGTATCAAACATCATACTATTTAACTTTTTTGAAATGGAGGTTGATGGGTAGATGGTGTACGTCCGCATACAAATCTACTGTGATTAAATAATTCTTGATCATTATTGTATAATTTAGAGCTGTCAACATTAACGACTATTTTTACAATAACAATTCTAAAATCTTACATACAACTTAGAATTACACATTATTAGTAAATAACTTTTACGGCCCTTTATCCTCTCGTTTTCGTTTTAATTTTAAAATTTTGTATCTAAAAACACACTATTAATGAAATTAAGATGTACCTGGGAAATAAATTTTATATGCATTTTACAACTAGTAATTAGTCTATGTGTAATTTTTTTTTATAAATATACATGGTGAGGGGCCAAATTTTGATACTTCACCAACAACCCTTCAAATCTCATAGAGATAAGTTGAAATAATGGGAATTTACCTTAATTGTTTAAAGCTCTTATCTCATTGCCAATAGTATATATTAGAAACTCATAAATATTTATAATTAGAAACTTATGAATATTTATAATGAATACAACAAACTTATAAATACACATTAAAAAACAAAACTTTACAACGATGAAAGTAGATGAAACCGGTCACATGTGTAGTAAAATAATAGAAAATATAGGTAGTTTAACAAGTCTACGCCAACCACCTAAAATGATTGTGCATGGATAAGTACTATGACATCCACAACCAAAGAACAAGTAACCCATGTTATGGGTTTGCTCAATATTTAAAAACAACAATTTTGAAATGCTAAAGAGATGTACGGCAAATATGAAAGAATAAGGAAATTGATTTTAATGAATAAAAAATGAATTTACAACTAGTTTGCCTTTTTTTTTTTATATTTTTGAGAAGATTTGGACAAGAAAATGACTTTAGAAGCCAAGTTGTTAAATATGCATAAATAAAAGGCACCCAAATACATGAAATAAGAAAAATTAATATAATTTTATGGTTGGGATCTTTTGTTTTTTTAAGATCATCTCAATAGAAACTCTATAAAAAGTGTATCAATTAGCATTGAAAATAATTAGACATGAACAATCTTATAGGAATATACGACAAAAATATGTAATCATCTCTTTCTTCTCACTCCTCATCACTCGAAAAAATAATTGTATCATCAGAAAAATGACAACTCAATATTTAAGATACTATTGTTTACTTCAAAAAAACACCTTTCCTCTATACCCTCTTTCTCCTTTTGCAATTCCCTTCAATTTGTTACAAGGTAATTACGTTTTTTTTTCTTTAAATTTATCTACAATCTTTTTGTTTAAATTTATTTACATAATATTTTATTTTTTAATTTAGGAGAAGGAAACTTTTGATGGAAATTTTTATAATTTTTTGTTATTTTTTTTTTAAGCAAGTGGGTTTTCTCTAGGTTTGTTTTTCATTCAAATATATCATTTAAAATTTCACCTTGTGACTTCCATATAAATGAAATATAAATAGTAGGATGATAAAACTTTCAACATCATCAAATTATATATATTATTATCATAAAATATCATAATGAGAATTTATGAGAAAATTCAAAATGACATAAATTATGTCAAAACCTTGTGTCTCCATTATGCTTAAAGATAGCAATATAAAAAAAGGATGATGCTAATGTCATATTGATGGTGTTGGATCCTCCAACATTCAGGGGATCTCCCCAGTATGATGTACCAACTAGACCTCACACTATTTGGTGTAGGAGTCCTATTTAGTATGACGGCCCGGTTGCCAGTATCTTAAAGATATGTCTTAGCTCTTGCTTGTCAACACATGAGAGTGATATACTTAGTCTTCAAACAACGAGGTTCGTGTGCCTGGTGAGTACTTAGTGTAACTTGTGTCAAAGTTCCTTCATTGCAGGGGGGGAGGGTGAGTGTGAGTCTCAAGTCGAAAGGGAGTAGTCCCAACTTAGGTAGAAACACACAACACACCAGGATTTGCACAGCTTTCGACGGAGTAGTCCACATGGTGTGGCAATCACAAATACAAAGGTGAACAAATAGCACGTATAACACCCAACAGAGTAGTCCACACGAGTTTGATGGTCATTATAACAAGTTTATAAGAATGAGTCTATCTAGTGTCTGACAGAGTAGTCCACATGGGAGAGAGATCGATAACAACTGATAAAACACATTTCCAACAACATATGTACTAAAAAAACCTAAATAGTTCAATTATCTTAGCACAAGTTAAAGAAACATGCATTACAAGCATCCAAAGAATAGTCTTACAAATGAATACAATATGTGTGTGAAAACATACTAGCTTATGACAGGCTTCTAAATTAAGCGAAAGATCCAAGACACATTTGTACACCATATATCATTAACCTCGCTAGTGGAGCATTTGAGCCACTACTCTCTCCTTAGAAAATATTACAGACTCTCAAGGCTATGTGGGAGGAGCCAAGGTGAAAAGTACCCTTCATGTAAAAATTAGGTGGTATATTTAGCCAAGAGTGAAACTGGTCGTTGTGACTCTTCGAATCCCCTCATGACTATTTGACTCACATGACTCTTCAACCTTTATGACCCTTTAACTTTATCCATGGGTCTCTTGGAATTCAATGTTACATTACATTGATTACACAAGTATGACCCAAAGTAGTCATGTGCCCGAGGAAACTCATGCCGTAACTCGACATGACACTATTGGTATGCACATGCAGGTTGTGTTGTTTGTGTTGAGCTGCTGAGTGATAAGCGTGCTCGTGGTGTACCATAACTTCACCTCCACATCGAAAAGTGTGTGGAGTCTTCAATGGTCTTGGTGTTTTCTTGATGGTTCATGCATGTGCATGTGTCTCCTTCGCTTACTACTTGGCATGCTTTGTGTGTTCGTCTAACCATGAGAAAGTATTCTAGAATGTGCTCCTTTTTCATCCCATTCATCGTCATGCCATGTCTCATCCATGTACATATTTCTCCAATCACTCATGATGAGATGACATCAAATCCAGAAATCCCTTAGTATACCACGATGCATTATCATTCATTTCCAGGTCTAGGTGACTAGGAGAAATCACAAGGCATTGAAATAGCATAGAGCACATGTTAGGCTAGGATGTGAGGCTCTGAGACACTATTAGGAAAAATTGTGCATAGGTCACTAGGAGACAGGGATGATCAGTTTGGGACAATAGTGATATCTGCGGGATATGGCTCATCTGGCGAACGTAATGCGAGCAGTAGAGAGCACAAGTAGTGAAGACTATGTAGTTTTCCAAAGGAGGTCAGGATTGGGCTGCGGGAGCTTACTGGTCATAACTGCACACTTCTGGGAGGTATTCAAGCAAGAAATGACTACATAGTTTCTGGGCTTAGTGGAGCATTCTGTAGCAGGAGGACTATCAATCAAAGCTTCACAGTTTTCAGTAGGAGAGCAGCGCAGGCCAGCATGGGCATTTCTTGGTAGAAATGCACAATTTCGTGGGGCAGTGCAGTGACAAGAATCAAGTCCCTGTGCCTCATGTCTGTATAGTTTCTACGGGCAGTGCAGTCAGGCAGGCTATATAGTGTTTTCACAGTTTTGGCGATGAATGCAGGCCTGGGTCACAACTCAAATCAAATTCTCTAGTTGACCAGTGGGGGGCTTGATGGATGGGCTTGCTAGAAGCGGAAACTAAAATGGCTTCCTGGGAAACTTCTGTGTTGTTCTAGGTGACGCTCAGCTGGCTTTCTTCTAAAATTGTGTAGTGCATACTACTTGGAGGATAGCCTTAAGCTCTGCACAGTTTTTGGAAACAATGTAGTCTCACTGAGGGCTAAGACTGCGTAGTGCAACTAAGTGAAGGTGTGGTTGATGGGGTGTTGTCAGGTCAACATATTCTAAGAAAAATGGCTAAGTGTGTGAGCAAGAAAACTCATGTATATATGACCTTGTCGACACACACTTAGCATTACTAAATGATAAGACACCTCAAACCAAGAAGACAACATGTGCTTAGTGCGATCGTCTAAAGGTAAGCGTGACAAGTGTGACACTTAAGATGGGTCATTGAATGATCGTGACGACACTTGCACCACAGTGCCTACAACTTTGTGTGTGAGTACGATGGGTGTTTACATAGTTGGAACAAATCACGCACACAAAGACAAACCTTCTATATCACCAGAACAAGGTCACAAGAATGACATAGGAATCAGCATGCCAAAGACGACATTTGGTCAAACAAGCACATGAAATGACTTTTGTGTTTTCACACATGCATGTTACTGAAGATAGGATGATATGACAATAAAAGACAGTCCTACAAACTCAACTATGATATGTACCTCAAAAGATGTTGTTCACTTATCATACTTACACTCAAGATGATCATGCATCTAATGGAGTTTGCACGTGGTCCTCATATTTCGCCATCACTTAGTCTCTTGGTCCTTCTCCTCAACTCCTTGGGAGTGATCTTAGCTTGTCACCTTTTACTGTAGTCACTGAAAGATAGATCAACGTGGTTTCATCAGGCAGGTATTGTTGCTGGAAAGAGGCCATGGGAGGCCCATCTGCATAGTTTCTGCATGCAATACATACATGACAACTTGGACAACACTGCATAGTTTTGAGGCATAGGAAACTACTGAATGATAGGGTTGTTAGTATACTTTTCATTGATGTTAATATATTGAAGAAGAAAAGGAAATCAAGGAAATGAAGCAGGGAGGGATATGATGATGATATGATTAAGAAGGAAATCAATGAAAGCCTAACATGATTAATGATGTCAACCTCGAGTCCCTAGCTTGGAAAACCTAAAAACAACCCATTGTGCCAAATATTGTAGATGATGAAAACCATTTAAAAGTCTATGATAAAAGAGTATTAAAATACCATAAACCTGGCACAAAACCCTAACCGTAAGGATGGAAGGGTTTTTTATGAAAATCCCTGGAATATTTGTTGGCAAGTTCTAAAAATGATTAAAAATCATTCCTAACATTTACATGACGAAGTAGAGACATGGATAAAAGGACCAAGAATCATATATGACAACCATATATATAATATAATAATATTTTGGCATATATGCTTATCAAATATAAATATATATTATATTTAAATGATATAACATATGTAATAAAACTTTATATTGGACTTAATCCCACATAAAGACATATGGTCCCCACTCCTCCAAAGCATACAATAAACTTTATATAAGTTCCTTACTATGTTCCTAATTACTTACAAAAATTTACCTAATCACCTACACATTGACTGCTAAAATATAAAATAATAAAGTTTTGAGGTCGAATTTTGTTCCTTAAATCATCTTCATAAGTCAGCTCCCTGATGCCAACTGTCATGTATATATACCAATCAAGTGCACTCATTGAAAATAATTCCGCAAAAGAACAAGAGATAGATCAAGGATCTATTCACACCTCGCGAATAGTTAGAAAACATAGGAATTAAAGGAACAACATCTTCTCGGATTGCATGGATAGGACAGTGTCAGATTTTGTCTCTCTGCCTCCACATATTGCACAGAAGCTCATCCCTCTCCCTCCACAAAGCTCAAACTTCACTCTTTATCACTTTTAGATCTTCTGAAAAGCATTAGCACTCGGAGGGATCTGCAGTAAAGATTTGTCTTGGAGCACCTTAAATAGATTTACACTAGAACAAAACAACTTGTTAGTGCACCTTAGGTAGCTGTACAGGAGTAGTACCTCACATTTCTTTCAAATTGTGACACTTAGATCAACATTAGTGACATGTGGCTTGGATTAGGTGATAGGTAAAGTGCTACCTCTCTTGGACTAGTATAGAACAAATACCGCATAAGTGATTGATCCTCACATTATGTTCTGTCCACCTAAAATTCTCAAAATATTCATACCATGTGAAATTTTCGGATTGTTCCCTCGGACTGAATAATCTGTGCCTTGGACTACAAATTCACTTTGGAGAAATTTGGTTTATGTTGCACAGTGATACTTTCTCGTCTTGGTGTGAAGATTATTGATGGCTTCATGTTCCGGATTATCCACAATTTCCAGTTCAGTCTGTCGACGTTTCGAACCCCAACGGGGGTCCATCATCAGGACGCTTCTGAAGGATAGAAATGAAATGAATGAAAGATGATGAGAGAGAGAGCGCCAGGAACCTGAATATAAATACACAAAGGAACCCTAAAATGACAGCCGACATTACTTTTTATTAATTCAAGATATTTATTTATAATTTATTATTATTATTAAATTAATTTAATATTCAATTTTATTTTATTATTCAGATTAAATAATCAATTAATTAATATAATTAATTGATATAATTGATAAAAATATTAATTAAAATGTTTAAAATTAATTAAAATTCAATAATTACTTAGTTTAAGGGAATATTTAAAAATCATTTTAATTTGTTTTTAATTGTTATTTTTATTTTGATATTATTATTTATATTAGATTAATAAAATTAATCTAGTTAATTCATATTACTTTTACTTTATTAGAATAAACTACCCCTTATTTATTAAACCTA
>APFE030455655.1:75973-130194 GCA_000404065.3 Pinus taeda | reverse complement strand
AATATAATTAATTAAATAAAATTAAATTAAAAGATTTGGGATGATTAATTAATTATTAAATAAGCATACCTTCTGACCAGAGGATTTATTGATCTTGAGCTTCCAAAGGATTCGAAGGGGTAATTCGTCTGATCACGGGGAACCAGTTCCCACTGATTTCGCTTCCATTGTCCCTGTTGAGGTTCTGCGGGAATTTCATAATTTCAATGGCCTCTCTGATTTTTCTTTTGTGATAATTTTCCTCCCTTACAATTACCTTGGCGTCTTCCAAACACATGTGATGTTTGGTCTTGGATGAGTGTTCTGCAAGGGCCGACGTACGAGATCTATCATTCTTTATGTCAGTTGCGTGCTCTTTAAGCCTTGTTTTCAGAGATCGACCTGTTTCCCCAATATAACTCTTCCCACATGAGCAGTCAATCTTGTACACCCCCTTGAGTTGCTGACGATCGATGTTGTCCTTAACTGACCTCATCATCTGCCTTATGTTTCCACATGTTGTAAATTGAGTATCTATGTTTTTCTTTTTTAATATTTTCCCAATCTTGTCGGTAACCCCCTGAATGTAAGGAAGGTAAACCCTCCCCTGATTTCTTTGGATCCAAGCTAAAAGGTAAGTACCCTCTTATTTGTTTCAAATGTGGAAGAATAGGTCATTATAAGTATGATAGTGATGATGAGGAGGATTCTAAAAGGACGGTATAAAAAAAGAAAGGGTTTAATAAGAAGAATTTATTCTCTAAGCAAGATGAATCTGATGAAGATGAATTTGTATTCATAAAAAAGAAATCAACTAATCATTTCCCTCATAGCAAAGGAAGTAATGATGAATCATATGAAGAAATGACTATGCTGGAAGCGAAGAAGTGTTACTCATGGTATTCACAAATGATGATGATTCAGGGAGTATTATTCGCGACATTCACAAATGATGATGATTCAGGACTAGAAGGAAACATAGATGAATTGTTAATGAGTTCCATTGAAGAAAATGAGAAATTATGAAATAACGTCATTTCTCTCAAGGGAAAAGAGAAGGAAGAAAAAATAAGGGAAGACGTATTGAAAAATAAGCTAACAAAAAAGGAATAAATCTGTGAAAATTGTGAAGCTGAAATAGTATCTCTAAAGAAGGAATTGGAGCAAGTCAAAAAGAGTTGGTAAAGCTCTCAAATACTTGATAATATCCTAAATTCTCAAAAACCTCAATATGACAAATATGGGATTCGTTTTAAAGGGGAATCATCAAGTACTAAGGATAATGCAAGAAGCTATGTCAACATACTCTCCAGCAATACAAAATATGAAAAATCATCGCATCAAAGGCCCATCTCAAATCCAAATAATGAAGAAAGAGTAAGTCCAAGGAAGAATGTTGATTCAAATCATGGTTATTACAACAGGTACCAAACTATCTTTTTTGGGCATTATTATTATTGTAAAAACTTTGGTCATCAAGCTAAACATTGCATGGCTCGTAATAATAAAACACCAAGATTAAAGGAAAACAAATGAACTACGTGGTCTCAAAGAGAAAGGACAAATCAAGACCTACAACTCTTTTGATCCTTTCACCAAATTTGATCCAATCTATTCATTATGTAATGATAATTGACATAAAGATAAAAAATTCCCCCTCAAAAGGAGAGAAGTAAAAGATAAGAATCCCAATACGGATAAATGTCGCCTAGCTCTATATGCTCACAATGATGAAAAGCATTGGCTTGTGGATAGTGGGTTGTCAAGTCATATGACAGGTGACAAAAGGAAGTTTGTCTCATTGGACAAAAAATAAGGAAATGTATCTTTTGGAAGTGGATCTACCAAAATTGTTGGAAAAAGAACCATTACCCTTATTAATGTAAAAGGAAAGGCTCAAAATGTTTTGCTGGTAGACAAGCTCAAACACAATCTCTTGAGTGTTAGCCAAATCTGTGATCAAGGACATAATTTTGTCTTTTGCACTAAATATTGTGAAATAAGCAACTCTTTCTCAGGAGAACTTGTGGTGAAAGGAGTTACAACATTAGATAATGTCTATATTCTAAACAAAACTCAAGAAGGTAAATGTTATCTAAGTCAAACAGATGAAATTTGTTTGTGGCACAAGCAACTGGAGCATACAAGTTTTGATAACTTGATATATATTATCAAAATTAATGCAGTAAGGGACTTTCCAAAGATCTTCAAACCAAATCAAGTTGTATGTGGCCCATGTCAACATGGTCATAAAACTAGAACTAGCCACAAGACTAAAGACTACTCAACATCAAAACCTCTAGAGATCATTCATGCAGATTTATGTGGGACAACTAGAACTCCAACGCTCCAAGGAGAAAGGTAATTTGCTTTATTTGTTGATGAATATACTAGAATGATGTGGAATTATTTCATAAAATATAGATCCGAAGCATTTGAATGTTTTAAGAATCCTAAAGCTCTTGTAGAAAATGAAAAGAATTCTAATATTAAATGTCTTAGAATGGTTAGAGGGGGAGAATTCACATCAAAATGATTTGATGAATTATGTAAAGTACATGGAATCGAAAGAGAACTCTCTACTACTATAACACCCAAACAAAATGGGGTAGTTGAAAGAAGAAACTGAGTTGTTCAAGAAATGGAAACAACAATGTTTCTAGCATCTCACTTACAACCAAAATTTTCAAGAGAAGGAGTCGGGCCAACAGTTTATAACTTGAATCAAACTCAACTAAGACCAAATAATGAAAATACTCCTTATGAATTATGGAAAGGAAGATCGGCTTCATTAGAATACTTTAGCATTTTTGGAAGCAAATGCTTCATAAAGATCAATGATGACTCACGAGGAAAATTTGATTTTCATATTGATGAAGGAATATTCCTTGGATATTCTACTAGGAGAAAAGCTTACAAATGCTACAATTATCAACTACAGAAAATAGTGGAAAGCATTGATGTGAAGATCAATGAATCCCTTCCAGAAAAAGAAATTGAAGATCATGAAAATGAACCCTTTGTTGAAGAAAACGAAGAACAACTTGAAAAAGAATAAAAAGATTAAAAAAAAACAAAAAGAACCATCTCAAACTCCTTCAAAAGTGAAATTCCTCCAAAATGTCATATGGAAGAGCATATTATTAGCAATGTAGATGAGCGAATACAAACCTGAAGAAGGATGACAAGTACACCAAGGAAAAATGATGTTATTCTCCTATCTATGATAGAACTAGAAACTTTTGCTCAAGGAAGTAAGGATCCTAATTGGGTGGAAGCCATGGAAGAAGAAATCTCTCAAATCAAGAAGAAAAAGACATGGGAGTTGGTCCCTTCTAAAGCATAAAAGTATAATTTGAACCAAGGGGGTATTTGAAAACAAAATGAATGAAGATGTACAAATCATCAAAAATAAGGCAAGGCTTGTTTGTAAAGATTATTCACAAATTGAAGGAATCAACTTTGAAGAAACCTTTGCACCAATAGCTTATAGGGAAGCTATAAGGATGTTCTTGGCTTTTTCTTGCTCAAAATGATCCAAAATCTATCAAATGGATGTAATATCAACATTTCTGAATGGGGAACTCAAGGAAGATGACTACATGGAGCAACTTGAAGGGTTTTATCTATGAGAAGAAAAGGCTTTGTATGTAAGTTGAAAAAGGCATTATATGGGTTCAAACAATCCCCTAGGGCATGGTACACAAGATTGGATCACTATCTACAAAAACAAAGCTTCAAAAAGGGACTGGCAAGAAGTAATCTCCACATGAAGATGGATGAGGATAAGTTACTAGTCACTGTTGTTTATGTTAATGATATTATTTTTGCTAGCAATAATGACGAGATGAGCCATGAGTTTGCTCAAAATATGTCAAAATAGTTTGAAATGTCGATGACTGGTGAGTTATCTTACTTCCTTGGGTTACAAATATCATAAACCACACCACGCATGTTCATATCTCAAGCAAAATATCTTAAATACATGCTTAAAAGATATGGAATGGAAGACCGTGCACCCATGAGCACACCTATGACCATAGATTGAAAATTAAGAAAAGATGATGACTCTCCTCTGGTAGATGCAACTCATTACAGGTTAATAATGGGGCCCTCCCATACTTAACTGCAACGAGACCTGACATTATGAAAGTAGTAGGAATGGTGGGAAGATTTCAATCAGCTCCTAAACAATCCCATTTGTTGGTTGTAAAAAGAATTCTTAGATACTTGAAAGGAACTCCTGATTCTGGTCTTTGGTACCCTAAGAGCTCAACTCTTTCTATGACTGCATACGTCGATTTTGATTGGGTCAGAAGTGTTGATGATCGAAAAATTACTAGTGAAAATGCATTCTTCCTCGGAGATTGTCTAGTATCTTGGCTCAACAAAAAACAATCATCCATATCACTATCTACAGCTTAAAGTGAGTATATAGTTGTTGCAGATTGTTGTACTAAAATATTATGGATGAAGGAATCTCTAAAATATGTCAACACATATACCAACCAACTAATCACCAGCTATTGTGATAACACAACTGTTATGAGTCTCAGAAAAATCCAGTGATGCACTCAAAGACCAAGCATATACCAATGAAGTATCATTTTCTTCGTGAACAAGTAGCTGAAAAAAACATAAAGTTGGAATATATCAATACCAAGGAGAAGATTGCTAATATTTTCACAAAACCTCTTCCCCGAGAAGAATTTTAACATCTTCACCAAAAGATGGGGGTTATTGCTCTAGCATCACGCTAAGCTGATTAATAAATATGATGCATGACAGAGGGAGCAATTTGACAGGGGGAGTTCTTGTGCACCCTTTTTCCATTAATGTCAAAGGGGGAGAGAAGAAGAATATTACCGTCCAATGACAAAGGGGGATATTGTTAGCATAGTTGTAATTGATGTCAATATAATGAAGAAGACAAGGACATCAAGCAAATGAAGCAGTCAGGGATATGATGATGATATGATTAAGATGACAATCAATGAAACCCTAGCATCATTAATTATGTCAACATCGAGTCCCTAACTTGGAAAACCTAAAAACAAAAACCTCCTCCAAATACTATAGATGATGGAAACCTTAAATTTATGATAAAAGACTATTAAAATACAATAAACCTATCACAAAAACCTAACCCTAAAGTTGGAAGGGTTTTTTAGGACAAACCCTAGAAGATTTGTTTACAAGTCCTAAAAACTATTTAAAATCATGTCCTAACATTTACATGGCTGAAGCAGAGACATGGATAAAAAGACCAACAATCATATATGACAACCATATATATAATATAATAATATTATGGCATATATGTTTATCTTTTTCAATATAAATATAAATATATATTATATTTATATGATATAACACATGTAATAAAACTCTATATTGGACTTAATACCACGCAAATACATATCGTCCCCACTTCTCCACGGCTTGCAATAAATTTGTATAAGTTATTTACTATGATCCCAATTACTTACGAAAATTTACCTAATCACCTACATGTTGACGGCTAGAATATAAAATAATAAAATTTTTGTGTTCGACTTCTGTTCCTTAAATCGTCTTCATAAGTCAGCTTCCCTGAAGCCAACTGTCACGTATATATACCATTCAAGTGAATCCGTTGAAAATAATTCCGTATAAGAACAAGAAAGACATCGAGGATCCATTCACATCTCGTGAACAATTAGAAAACAGAGCAATTAAAGGTAACAACATCTTCTTGGATAGCGTGAAGAGGAAAGTGTCGTATTTCGTCTCTCTACCTCTATGGACTGCACAAATTCTCATCCCTCTACCTCAACAGAGCTCGAACTTCACTCTCTGTCACTTTCACGCTTTCTGAAGAGTATTAGCACCTCATAGGGATATGCGGTAAATATCTATCTTGGAGCACCTTAGAAAGCTTTACACTGAACAGAACAACTTGTTAGCGCCCCTCCGATAGTTGTACAGGAGCAGTACCTCACATTTTTTTAGACTGCAACACTTCGATCAGCATTGGTGACACGTCTCTCGGATTAAGTGACAGGTATAGTGCTACCTCTCTTGGACTGGTGCAGAATGAAGACTGCATAAGTGACTGATCCTCACATTGTCTTTTGTCCACCTAAAATTATCAAACTCTTCATACCACCTGAAATTCTCATACTGTTCCCTCAGACTATATAATTTGTGCCTTGGACTACAAATTTACCTTGGAGAAATTTGGTTTATTATGTATAATGATACTTTCTCTTCTTGATGGGAAGATTATTGATATAATTGAAGACATGAAGTGATATTGGAAATGGTTGAATAGTGAAGACAGTGAGAATTTCATTAATGACAGTCAAGTTGAACCATGAAGATAGTGAAGCATTTCAAGTAATTTACATTTACAACCTTTATTAAAAAGGATTGTTGTTTTTGGAGTCGGTGCTCCTAAACTCACAGTAGGTGCCTTGGATGAGATGGAGTCGAAGCCCTAGAGGTCAGAGTCTCATCAAAAACCAAGTTGGTGCTTGGGAATAATTATCATACCTTGTATGTACTCCTTTATACTCAATAACATTATACTTATATGTTTGTTTGATTAAATTGTGAAGAATCTAACTGGTAATAATAACAATTGAAAGAAAACACTGGTTCACCCCCTCTAAGTATTTCCAATGCCTGGGAGGACACCTCTACATAGTTTCTGAGTGTAGTGCACCCTGGGTAGCTAAGAGGTAATACTGCACAGTTTCTTGATGTAAGGCACTGCTGTGGGATGGGTTCTTGGAGGATACATCTGCACATTTTTAAGTTGCGAGGAAGACTGAGTAGTTGAGGGACAATATCTCACAATTTCTGATGACAATGGGTTTCAGATATGGGAAGGACACTGAGAAAACTATTGCGCAGTTTCGGATGCCAAGGGAGGCTGGGGTCTCTGCGCACTATGCAATTTCAACAGGCAAGGAAAAAACTTAAGGGTTATAGGAGCAAAGTGCATAGTTCCAGGAAGCTAGATGAGGCTAGGCTGCTCAGTGAAATAGATGTAAACAATGATAGGACTCGACTATGATCACACACGAACATTTTGTGATACAACATAGACCATAAAAACTGTATAAAACATACTTTGCTTGATGCAACAACCTTCATGACAAGAGTGTATGAAGTGAGTGTAAAACATGTCTATGTAATGAAAATAACTCATACACACAATATTTCCCTTGAAGCGAAACAACATTCCCTTTCCATGAAAAACAACAATTCCTATGACCAAAGATGACAAATGTTGCATAAAGATGAGAACATGAACAACTCTTAAGATCAAGGAGGGGAGCTTGAGATCATCAGCTTATCAACAAGTGACCAAGGAACGATCAATCACATGATCCAAGGTAGGCTCTGAAATTTGCATGCGAGCCAAAATTTTGGAGGGTGGTTGTAGCCGCTACAACATGTCCGGAATTCAAAGAGAATTTAGTCATAGAGTCAAGTAAATATCATAATAAAAAAAACTCTAGATAGGTGTCTAAAATAGTACCCTCCCTTTTTTCTTCACTTTTACATTCTTCACATATCTAAAGGTGCATATTTAGGAAGGAAATCTCTCTTTCTCCCACATTTTTAGTCTTAGGTGTACTGGTATGTGAAAGAGATAAAGTAGTTTGAGTGGAAGAGACAACAAGCGAGTCAATTATGGGTTTCTGAAGAAATGGAGGGCCAATGGATAGTTCCGATGAATGGTCTAATAATATTTATTTCCTATCCATATTTCCATTTAGGTTAATGTTGCGATGGTAGATGTGGATCAAAAATATCCCTAATGCTCGTGTGTGGCTGAGGAGAGATATGTGACATATGAGGACTAGGGATATGTCCTCTTAAATAAAGATGTCATGTTTTATTCAACTGATTGAATTCATCATAATCAACATCAAAATGGATGGAGAATATTATTGCTTTATTTTTGTTCCCATTCCATGTATATTTTTTCTCCTCTATATTCGTCCCCTCATGTTTTCTCTCCAACCTCTACAGAAGTAACTCATCTATTGAAGAGAGAAAGAAAAAACTCTTAGAATGAAACCATTGCTTCATTCAAAGGATAAAAACTATGGCTAATGAAATAGTAATCTACATACCTTTTATCTACTACAACAGATTAGGTACTTGAAATAAACATATGATAGATGGACTGATTTAAAAAAGGGGAAGAAATCTCGTTACTAGGACAACTAAATCATGCATGGGTATGAAAAAATATATTGAAACATTAGCTATCACTTATCATGCAGAATACCAATTTATATATATTTCTTTCTCTATAGGTACAACAATATGCATATTAACATCTTGCTAAAATTCTCTGAACAATTGAAGGGTGGTTATGTAGCACAACCTAAAAAACTATCTCACATTCGAGACATCCTTTTGTTTTGAACTATGAGAATATATTTATTTTTTTCATGTTATCTCCCACATACTATTAGAGGGAAATGAACGGGTCCATGAATCACATGAATCAGTGAAAAATGATAGAGTATAACAAGATTTAGATGCTTGGAAGCTGGTGAGTGAAAATATAATTAAGTGCCTTTAGATAGACATTTTAAATTAGAGTTTGGTTGCATTGAAAAGTTGTGTTTAATGTTTTGGACAAGTTAAAATTTTGTTGAAGATAGTTTTGAAAATGCCCAAGCTATGATAATGCAGGGATAGTAAATAAACATTAGTGCTAATAGAGAGATAAGTCAGATGCATGGTTGTGGTAGCTATTGGGAGTTTTAATATCTCAAAAATGACTTTTTGGAAACCCTTAATTAACCACATGGGACCATAACAAAGGTGTATGATATGCTGGTAGGAATATGGCATTTAGCTTAGGAAGGGGCTTTGCCACAACACACTCAAATTGAGAAGACTATTATCATGGACTAGTTTAACATAAAATTTATAGGCCTCGTATTGTAATTGTTTGTTAATATATCGATTGTGGTATCAATATCGGTGAAAGGAAAATTTAGTGTCAACCTAGTTTATTTAATATTAAAAATTGTCGCTTATAATATATATATTATATTATATATATATATATATATATATATATAAAGGCTCAACACTGAGCTTTAATAATTATTTTTATATTGATATATTTCTCTAAATATAGGTATTAGCATTGGTGTTTTTATGCAGCATAGAGGTGGCTTGCAATGGAACAAAAGAATGGATCACAATCAAGAATCATGGGTTTTTTTAAGCAAGCACATTTACAAGCATGGGGGCGAAGGCGTGAGATGATTACTCAACTGTATAGTAATTCCCTTGAATTTCATTATACAAAACAGAATAATAGAGTAGGAGATGCGCAGAATCTTCCTCTAGAAATAATAAAACATTCAGACTAGTAATACAATGAAGGGGTTCGTTGAAGCGAAGGAATTGAGGAGTAACTCTTCTTTCTCATAGTTCAAATGGTTATGCGATGGCCATGTTCACCTATTTGAACTAACCCTGTTCATCTTGGACAATAATTTTTTTTTAAATGATGCTATACTATGGAATTGATTCATAACTTATACCATGAATTGAAACACATGCTTCTCCTTCTAAAGTGGTTTAACAGAAGCAAAAAAATGGTGGTGCATATATGCTTTATGGCATAAGCCATGCCAAAAATATCTCAAACAAAGAGAGCCCATGAAACATTAACATGTAGATAATCCATGAAACATGGTATATGCCTGGAAATTATAACTAGAAAAAAGACAAAATAAAACATAGGGAGGTGAAATGGATTAGAAATCAAGAACATAGGGGGATTAACCCAAAAAAAATCCACATATACAAAACCATAAGATATATACTACTATATTAGCTAGATTTCAAGTGAAATTTCTCTTCCAAGGAGTTGAAATTGTGCATACATTGGTTATCGAGCTCTTATATTATTTGTTAATAACCCTAGGATTGTTACAGTGCATCTGCCTACTACAATTCCTTACAATATTTCCTTAATATGCTAGGGTTTTAGTAGAGCATAAGGGTAGAACTTTAATCAAAGTGTATAAATAATGAGGACATGGGTAGGCGACCTACCTCTAAGGTTTTCCATCCTTCCATACGTGAGGCATGCATATGAAGGTATGCATTAGGATGTTCCTTGTCAACCCAAAACATTCACAATTAGATCAACATTAACCTTATTTACTAATAAACCATGGATAAACCTTTCCTCCTTGTGCACCATCCAAATATTAACATGTAACTCATATAACATAGTAGAGTTTAACTATATTCCACCAATTATATTGTATGCCCAACCACAAGTCATACAATGCCAAAATAATATACCCAAATATATTATGTGACAAATCCCTAAGATGTTATGGTTATGGTTTTTTGAAATAAATAGGGAAAGAATTCATAGCACATAGCGAGGAACCTTATTATATAAGCCTAACATGTAAGAAAATGAAAATCTCTTTGCCTACATCATATATAAATAACTCTATTATCATGCTTCGGGACATGTGCTTTTAACAAAATGAAACATTCCATGAAGAAATGTGTGATGTGCCAATAAGATCAATATACAATACCTGTGTGCATCCATAATTAGAGAAAAGGGGTGAGATGATCATTTTCCATTCATTAGTAGAGCCATTCTATTAGGTGAAGTTAACCATGAAGTTGTCATTGAAACACGCATATCACATTTCACATTTGACATTTTTTCCAATCTTCCCTCATAAGCTCAAGACATCTCTAACATACCTTCAGTTACATAATCTTTTTATTTTATTTTATGCCCATGGCTTCTAGGAACTGTAGGATCAACTCAATTGTTTGGTATAGGATATTTGCATGTCACTAGTAAGGGAAATATTTCTTACCTTGTATTATATATTTGCAATCATTTTTTGGTTATGCCTCTTGCTCATTTATACAATATATTAATAGGGTTATTTTTCATACCCATTGATTATTTGACTTGGGCCTTAGCTTATTTCATATAGGACACATATATGTTGGACTTAATAATATCCCCTCCCTTAACTTACCACATGGAAACATAAGGGAAATTATTGAGTGCTCCGACCATACTTTAGGAACCTACACTTCTTACCTAATGGTTAAATGCACTGATGTGGGTAGGACTTGTGGCTCTTTTACCTTGGAACATCGTGACCTCACTAGCCCTCGCCTTTTGAAACCCTTCACATATATCAAGAGGTTAATGTGATTAATTTAAGGTCCATGCTTTGGATAGTGGAACAAATGACTATGAGCCACCTAGCAGAACTCCATGTGACTATCACATGACCTTCTGTATGCATACCCGTTCACGGTCAGATCTGCATCATACTCATCCGACCGACGATAGTGGAAATGGCTCCTTACATTTTTAACCTAATTGTTTACTTTGTTGTATCTTCATTTGGAATATTTCCATGTTGGCTCTGTGGAGTCGATTTCATATGTTTCCATCATGAAAAGAATTAGGATAACAACACCTGGATGGTCACAGGGTTCGTGGCCTTCATCCTGACTTGAGTCCGTTCCTGCCCAACACTGGTGAGTTATACTCAATTGTCCTCGCTGCCTATTATATTATTATTTTTTCATGTTTAGCCACATCAATCCCACATGATTCCCATTCATGATGTCTATATTTCTCATCATGCCATGCATGCCAATGTTTTTTCTTTGTCAAACCTTCTGCCACAAATTTCGCAGCTGTCCCTACAGGCGAATTTTTTTTTTTCTCTCAAAATCTGTATTCCACTGTGCCTACTTATTTCATATTAAATTTTAATAGAGTCCTCAGGTTACCAGTTTGGCTCTTGACATTTTTTTTTCTTCATACACTGGAATTTCCACTTTACAGGATGTTGTTAAGGCGCATGATTTGTAACTCGTTTTTTGAAGAAGAGGACCTCACCCAACGATTTTGCAGGTATGTATGGACAATTCTCCTTGTGTGCGTTGAATGTACCCTATGATCGGCTGCCCTGATAGCTTAAGTTTCGTTGTTGTTCATAGAAACGATGGTTCGACAATGATGACCCATTTTGTTTTCCTAGGTATTCGATTTGGATTTGCATGGTCATTCTGCTTGGGATTTTTTGTTTGGTCATCTATAAGATTCCATTATTTCCTCTCTGACTGTTCTAGTTGGTTCTTGCAAGTACTCTCAGGACCTGTGCATTTCGACTTCTTCCCTTCTATGGCAATGAAATAACAAAACATCATAGTTCGCTCCCCCTGATTGGTGGTTTTATGCTTTCACATAGGTCGGTTCTCCACATAACCCATGTTTCTCGCAGGTGCTACTAATGTGCACAGGATTAATTCCCTTCACCCATTGCATGTTTATGTAGTTCTTTGATTGATAAGGTGATGCCTGACCTTCCGAGTTTAACCACAGGCTTAGAGAAAATTTATCGCTCGGCTAGCGTCAAATATTTATTTCAGCAGCTGCCAAATTTTGTACAATTTTATAACAAAGGTTGACATACATCTAACTTTTTGACTCGGGCCGAGTCGGGTCCCTTCTCCATGGAAAATTCCTATTTTATTTTCTAATGATATATTTTTCCAAGTTTTACCTTGTAAAGATATATTGTGAGTAACTGATGGTTGAGTCGCTACTCACTTGTTTACTAATTTATAATGACTTTAATTAATTGAGTTTTTTGTTGTACTGATCTATCGCGATTATATACTGTGTCTCATGCATGCATTATTAAACTCATATATAAATAATGTTTTCTTTTCGTTTCACTGTACAAAGGGGCAATTATTTGGTGTCATCTCTGTATTTACTCCCAGAGACAATTTCTTACCTTGTTTTGCTATATGCATACCTACATATCTACTAAGAATGGTGAATATGTGATAACTAGGCCTCTATTAGGAATTTTCTATAACATTTTGGTACTCACCAACTATAATTATTTTAAGAAGTTCGGAAAAAATTGTTTCCTATCAAAATCCTAATTCTGGCTACCTTAACTAATCGCACGAGATCAGCGTTATATCAAATTACTGACTATGCATCATGTAATTCTGGGGTTCGTTCTGGTTCTTTGCTTTTACCCTATGTTATTTTCATTAGTAATATAGTTGGATCTCCGAGTGGTCGGAATAGATATAATCTAATGCCCTTTTAAGGTTTATACCACCTATAAGGGACGAAACTTACTGCCCACTTAGTTGTAAATTGTATTCCCCACAAAAAGACTCT
Source organism: Pinus taeda (assembly GCA_000404065.3). NCBI lineage: Eukaryota > Viridiplantae > Streptophyta > Pinopsida > Pinales > Pinaceae > Pinus > Pinus taeda. Next base: position 116,981 of record APFE030455655.1, on the reverse strand, counting down.
TAGCTCGAAGTGTAATCGCTATTTTTGTCTAGTCGGGTTTCCTTCTCTATCGTTGTATCATTCTTTGGGGTGATTAATATCTCGCTCCTCCCACTAAGCATTGACTGCTATCATATACAATTTCTCACAGTGGCATCGATTACTACCTAACCTATCATTATGTGCCCAAAAATATGATATAACAAGTTGTTTCGATTTTTGTTTTTAATCATGGAAACATCCTGTGGGCTCAAACTACTATAAATATTGTGTGTTTTTCCCTGTTATTACAAAACACAATTTAGTTCGTCGCATTCGAAATACATTGGGGAAATTTAGAATTTACCATGTTATTGGTGATATCCAGACAATCATGTCACCCTAAAATAAAATAAAAAATTATAAACTGACCTTTTGGGTGCTTTATAGTATCTTCATCCAGATGTACTGACCCGGTTCCTATCCCCAATCTCTAGCATTACTCTCCATCCACGCACCCCAGTTTAACCTCCCTATTTCTATGCGTTGTCACCCATAACAACCCGATACAGGTTACCACTCATATGCGTCCAAGCTCTGGGCCTATTCTATTTCCTCGTTCGTTGTGACTCTAACCTTTTATTTTTTATTATATCTCAGTCGAGCAGACATTTAATCCCTTTTCCTTCTGTAAGTATTTCAGTTCATTACTACTTGCGCGCGCGCATATATATATATATATATATATGCAACAACTTTTACAATTTATAATTTGTTCCATAAAATCATATTTATAAACACAAATCAGTATTAACTTCGATACTAATTCACCTACGCAAGTCGAGTCGCTGTCCTGTATCCTCTAACTACTATTTCTAACTAAATTAACTACGACAATGTATATCAATGCCATTTATATATAATAAAATTCTGAAAGGAGAATATCATAACATAAAATCTAACCAGAATAGTTACTGGAACACACTTAGGAATTTGCACTTTTTATCCTCCTAACCTTGAACCGAATCGTTTAATTGCCCAAGTTGAGATGTACTTGACATGGAATCAATAACCTCTTTGATGCCTTGATAATATATTTTATACGTTTTCTTTCGTAGGAGATTTTTCTTCAGCGGTGTCAGGGTCTGCGAATCCACTTGCCAAGCAATTTTTTGAAAAAGATGTTTCTTCCCTTTTTTAAGTCTGCATTTCTGCATTTTTCTCTCTTGGTTTTTTATTTCATTTTTCTCCAGCATTTTTCTCCAGTGATATGATCTAGTGCATTTTTCTCTCATTAAATATTTCTTTTCTTTCCAGGGATTTGTAGGAGTTTTTTTCTTTAAGATTTATTTTATTTTCATCCATCAAGAATGATTTCCCAATTTGATTTCTGTCACAATTCTAACTTATTAAACGCATTCACAAAAAAAAATTAAAAAAAATTATGAGGTTCATCTACTACGATTATGCGCACGCACTATGAGGTAGATGGTAACATTAATATCATTATCCCATGATACGGTCTGGAGACTGTACCACAAGATTTGGAGTACTTGGTTTATATTATTTATTTCCATAAGGTTTATTGTCATGCCGCCACTGCTTGCCAAGTGGCATACCTATTGGTTCACTATGCTGGCGACTGTGACTGCTCTTTATTGTCGTGACCGAACCCTGCACCTTGAAATCTGGGAGTAAGATCTAACGGAGATGCCAATACCCTCTTCCATCGAATGATGGAGAGTTAATCCCACTCTCCAAGGTTACCGTTTAGGGTTTGAGGCCGCGGGTATACCTTGTCACCTGAACATACATTGGCATTTTCCTCTGTGGCTTCCATGGTCTTCAACTTGCTTCCGAGCTCCACCAGGCGGGGGTCCTCTGCTACTCTACCAGGTATATGGTTCCGTTTACTGTGAAGCTGGTGTAACCCTCGCTTATAGATAGAATATATTCATAGTGTTAATTGTTTATGTTTGGATGCAGAGTTACCGTCTATCGCATCCTGTCCGTTTTCATGTTATTTCTATATTTCATATGCTTCCAGGTATGCAGATATTCGCTTGTCTACTAATTAGCTTACATCTAGATATATATCCATCCCTTCTACAGGTATTCAATTGGTCTCATTTCAACAGCTCGGCTTGTCTATTTGTTTCATATCTTCACAGATATGCCATCGGTCGCTTAACCACTGTTTAACTTTGTTTGTTTGCTATCTGGAAATGGCGGGGACTTCTCTGCCGAACGGCGCAGGTCTTGGGTTCGATTGATAATTGCTGGGTCGTTCTATCTGAGTAATGTTCCGGGTTGTGTTCTCCAGTCCCGCAAACTCGAACCGAGGTAAGTCGACCCTTGGCTAATTTTTGATTGTTTCAGTTTGTATTCCTCTCGGTTAGTCTGGTTTTGCTAATGGTCTGTCTTTGCATGACAGGGATTACCCTTCGCATGGTAAGACTGTGGATGACCAGTCCGGTTGCTCGCCATCTGCGGGTAAGTTAATAACTTTATTGGCTTTCCACCATGCATCCGATGTCGTTTCCTCCCGGTTAACCCCGTCGTTTACTGGCAGGTCCTTCCGCGCACTCATGAAACCCTCAGCTAGTTCTGCCGAGGTTGCAGTCAATTAAATTTCTGTCATTGTGTTTATTGTTTGGATATGGCTTTAATGCCTTGGTTACTCGCGGATATTTCTTTTTATTCATGGTTGTATTGACATGGAACAGTGAATGCCCTTAAGCGATTCACGATTTGGTTTTGGGATTGTTGTTGAACGATACACAGTTCCATATTTTTAATATATATATATATATCAACTTGTTTTCCTTATGGCGTCTCACCATTCTTTTTCTGTGATTATTAAAAGTGTGTTGCATTCTGTAGTTTTAATTTTCGAGCTAGGCGTCAACCCGTAGTAATCATATGGGTTTGCCCTCATAGTCTCGGTACAGTTTATGATTCGCTCATTGAGGGTTATTCTTCTTTTGCAATATTTGCTATGGTTGAGCTATTCGGTTACTGATATCTTTACATGCCCATATGATGTGCGAAGAGTGTTTCGCTACAGGTTATCATCAGATAGGTGTTTGGTTGTATTGATATCCGCATATGGTCTATTAAAATTTCTGGGTTATCACCCTTTCTTTCTTGCTTACAGTTTTAAAGAAAATGCCTTAAAATTCTGGGTTATCGCCCTTTCTTTCTTGCTTACAGTTTTTAAAGAAAATTCCTTATGAGGAATGACTGTTTTTCCTAATTTCTCCAGTATATAAGTTTTAGTCATTATCTTGAACAGTTCTGTCAAAGCAATTTACAGCGTAACCCTCTGTATAATATAGCTTAAGTTTGTTTATGTCATGAGTTTCCCTCCTTGAGGAATGTTAATAAGTTGTCTCGTATTCACGACTGTATCTATAAATAAGCTATTTCTCTGTCTTTTAACTACAGACTCCTACTCGGCCTGTTGGATCAATAACAGTCTAATGTCTTCTTTAACTCTATTGACTAATATCACCCTTATGGTTTACTGCTGTTTATCGCTTACAGCCTACTGGTTACCCTCCTATCACTGAGGAGTTACCTCTGGCTAGCGAATAAAGAAGATTTGTCTACAGTGTTTGGCATTGATACAATAATTTTGAGTTCATTCCTTCTTGTTTATTTCATAGCATATTGTTAAGCCTTTGCTCACTTAACTAAACTGTAAAACTCAGTAACTGTACAAAATTTACAGCTATACTTACCTGAGAATTTTGTCCTTAAGCTTCCACACCCTTCCAGGTTTTTCTTTTTTTTTTAGAAGAAACAGGGAACTATCCCTTGCTTATCGATCCTCCCCACCATGAGACTAATTACCAGAATTACGTCTCCCCCCAAGCTCATTGCCAGACCACTGTCTTCAGCAATTACTTGAATGCACAGCATGTGCCATGTTATCTAATCACCACCAGACGTAACATGCCTCTTTTTCCTTGTCTTCCGTCTGTTCCCCAACAGCCCGGATGTATCCTCCTTTCTAAGGAAGGAGTAAAACAGTTAGGGTTTTCTTTCCCTTCTTCAAAACTGTTTTTATTTTTTTTTAAAAGGGAAAAGAAAATTATCATCAAGAAAATAACTTCCTTGCTCGAAGTTACCAAATGTAATTCTTTTATTCATGCTCCAGTTTTTACACAAGAAATACTAATAATTTATCCCAGTAAAATATATCTATATGTTTTTCTTTTAAGAAACAGAGAAGTAATTTCATTAATTACCAGGGTCATTACATCTTTCCCACCTGAGATTGGACATCGTCCCGATGTCTTCCAGCTTCAAACAGTCCTGGATAATTCTTTAACATCAGTGTTTCATCCTCCCAAGTGGCCTCCTGAGGCCCAAAATGTTGCCATTGAACCTTAACTTGGGTAATAACTTGTTTCCGCAGCTGCACTTCTCTCCGGTCGAGAATGTTCAGAGGTTCGACCAGGACCTCTCCTTCCAGTTCGACCTGCAGCAAATAATATTTAAGTTTGTTTTTCTTTTTCTTTTAAGAAAATGATCGTCTACCTATTACCTTGACAAGCCTCTTTGTCCTATTAGTTCCCACCTGAATCTCTTGCCATCTGATCATATGTCTAGGGTCATAGACATATTTTTTTAAAATTGATACATGGAAAACGTTGTGAACCCGGATGTGGCTGGGTAGAGCGAGTTGGTATGCTACTGGTCCAACTCTTGCCAGCACTTGGAAGGGTCCACAATATCGGGGAGCTAACTTAGTGCACCCGCTCCATTGTAATGTACTTCTCTTGGCTTGAATCTTAATGTACACATGGTCTCCCACCTGATATTCCTTAAACCTCCTTTCCCGATCTGCAAAATTTTTTTGTCTATCTTGGGCAGCTTTCAAATTAGCTCGTACCCTCTTTACCATGTCCTCCATTTCCTTAAGCATCTCGGGCCCTAGACTCAATCTATCCTCTGGCCCAACCCAATTCGAGGGAGTACGGCACTTCCGTCCATACAGAATTTCAAAAGGACTTAGTTGGGTTGAGGTATGGTATCCATTGTTATATGCGAATTCTACCAAATGTAGATATTCCTCCCACAACGTAGGTTGTTGCATCACGTAAGCTCTTAACATGTCTTCGACCACTTGGTTTACCCGTTCCGTCTGCCCATCCGTTTGGGGATGATACGCTGTACTGAAATTCAGCTGAGTTCCCAATTTAGCAAATAATGTCCTCCAAAAGGCTGAAGTGAATTTCACATCTCGATCAGAAATGATTGTCTTCGGGAGTCCATGTAATTTGAACACGTTCTGCATAAAGACATGAGCGATCTGCGCAACCTTGTACGTAGATTGTACAGGTATGAAATGTGCGGCTTTACTCAACTTGTCTACCACTACCATGATAGAATCATTATTTCTCTTTGTCTTTGGAAATCCAGTGATAAAATCCATGGTGATGGTCTCCCATTTCCATTCCGGTATGGGTAGTGGCTGTAATAGTCCGGCTGGATGTTGATGTTCTGTTTTAATTTGTTGGCATTCTAAACACTGAGCTAAATATTGGGTCACATCCTTCTTCATTCCAGGCCAGAAATAATTTCCTCGAATTGCAGTAATCATCTTCTGATAGCCTGGATGTCCTGCATAGTGGCTGGTGTGGAACTCATCCAAAATCAGACTTTTAATCTGGTTTTGATTGGGTATATATATTCTTCCCTTGTAATAGAGCATACCTGCCTTATCCAGTTCAAATTTTTGTGGGTTTCCCTCATCATTGGCCTGCTGTAATTGCTGCTTAATTTGTTGGTACTCTGCATCATGTTCTGCTGTTCTCTGCACAGTTTCTAAGAGAGTACTTTTCCAGCTACTCAGGGATATTTGATATAAGCTTTGCACCTTTCGACTTAAGGCATCAGCCACCCGGTTTTCCTTTCCCTGCAAATGTTTAATATCGAAGTCAAATGTGCTTAGGAAATCCGCCCATCTGGCTTGTCTGGCGTTTAAAGTGGGCTGGCTGAAGTAGTTAGTTAGACTATGATGGTCAGTCAATAACAAAAACTTTCTCCCCAAGAGATAGTGTCGCCACATCTTCAGGGCATGTATAACAGCAGTCAGTTCCAAATCATAAGCAGAGTATTTTTGCTCGTGTTCTTTCAGCTTTCTTGATTCATAGGCAATCACTTTGCCTTCTTGCATTAATACACCTCCCAACCCTTCCTTGCTTGCATCCGTGCATACTACATATTCTTTATCCGGATCTGCTATACTCAAGACGGGTGCTGTAGTAAGCAATCGTTTTAATTGTTCGAAACTTCTCTGACATTCGGGGGTCCATTGGAATGCTCTCTCCTTTTTCTGCAGAGAAGTGATGGGAAACGCCACTTTGGAAAAATCTTTCACAAATCGTCTATAGTACCCGGCTAAACCCATGAAGGACCGGATATCTGTGACATCCTTTGGTACAGGCCACTCCATTATAGCCCTTATCTTTTCAGGGTCTATAGCAATGCCTTCCTTGGTAATCACATGGCCTAAATACTGAATCTCTTCATGGAAAAAGTCGCATTTACTAAACTTGGCGTACAGCTGGTGTTCCCTAAGGATCTGCAGCACCATTTTAAGATGGTCCTGGTGCTCTTCGACCGTACGAGAATATATTAATATATCATCAATAAATATCAGTACAAACCGATCCAGATATTGATGAAAAATACTATTCATTAAACACATGAATGTGGCAGGGGCGTTAGTTAACCCAAAAGGTAATACCACAAACTCATAATGCCCATACCTTGTTCGGAAGGCAGTTTTGGCAATGTCCTCTTCTCTAATCCGGATCTGGTGATAACCTGACCTTAAGTCAATCTTAGAGAACACGGTCACTCCTTTCACTTGGTCGAACAATTCGTCAATTCGTGGTAAGGGGTACTTGTTTTTAATGGTCAGTTTGTTTTACTGCCGATAATCAATGCACATTCTGAGGGTTCCATCTTTTTTCTTGACGAACAATACTGGAGCTCCCCAAGGTGACACACTAGGTTGAATGTAATTTTTATCTAATAATTCTTGCAGTTGCATCTTCAATTCTGTTAACTCAGGCATACTCATTTGGTAAGGTGCTCTTGATACTGGAGTTGCGCCTGGTATCAATTCTATAGTAAAGTCTATATTTCTTTTTGGGGGTAATCCGGGGATTTCCTCCGGAAATACATCTGCAAAATCTTGTACCACAGGAATGTTATCCAAAGCTGCTGCTTTGCCTTTAGAGTCTGCAAAACCTACTTGTATAGCATACAGCTGACATCCTTTTCGAATACATTTTGCCAACTGAGTTGCGGTTATTGGTCGGATTTGCACTGGTCACTCGATCCCTTGTATTTCTTTTCTATGTCCATCTTGATATTTATAATAAATGACTTTAGTTTTGCAATCAACTAATGACCAGTGTCTTTCCAACCAATCCATTCCAATTAAAACATCGTACGATCCGAGAGGGAGTACATTCAGATCCGCTACCACTGATTCTCCCACTATTGAAAGTGAACAATCCTTAATTTTTGTTGTGACTTGCCTCTTTGCTCCTGTGGCTAGTTGTACCAGCCATGGGTTTTTAAATTTAACAGGCTGTAGTTTACAGCGTTCTACTATCTTGGGACTCACATAACTTAATGTAGCACCTGGGTCAATTAAAATAGTTATAGTAAGGTCTGAAATCTTACCTTCAAATTCGACCATAGTGGGTTGATACTATGCCTGACGATCGTCCAAAGCTGCGTTAATTCTGGGTATGCTACGTCCAACTTCACCAACAGTTGAGGCTTCATGGATTTGTGATAGCTGTTCTGTTCCCTTCCGCTGTGGGCAGTTTTTAACATAGTGTGGTCCCCCACAGCCCCAGCACTGTACCTGGGGTCTAGTCATCCCCTCACTGTCCATTCTTAGATGCTGTTCATTGATTTTTGGTTCATTTGATGTCTTAAACTTGGTTGCACTTCTGGTTACATTTCTATTATTTGGCCCCTTGTTAAATCCTTTGCCACTGCGACTTCCTTTATTTAGACCATTCGTCTTGAAGCCTTTCCTTTCATTCCATTTCTTGCTAGTAGTATCTCCTTTTTGCTTGCTTTGTTGGTAACAAATTCTGGCTTTACGAATGACCTCATCCATTGACTTAGGATTATCGAATTCAATCCTTTCCCGCATATATGGGGGCAGGCTGCTAACAAAACGTTGCACCTTTGCTTTTTCTTCCCTTATATATGGCACATAACGGAGCAAGGAGGTGAAGCGGGTAATAAATTCATCCATCGTTTGCTGTCCCAACCGCAGATCATGGAATTCTCGTACTTTTTAATCATAAAAACATTCAGTTAGGTATCTTTCCTTAAAGTACCGTTGGAAATTCTCCCAAGTGATCGTTTGCTCCGTCACCCCTTTCACTATCTTGACTTCCTCCCACCATAAGGTGGCTTTTCCCTGCATTTGAAAAATAGCCAACTGGGCTTTAAGGTTGTGTTCGTACTCGTACAGCTGAAAATACTTATTCATATTAATCAGCCAAGCTTCTGCCGCTTCTTCCTGTTCTCCGTCAAAATGTGGGGGCTTAATCTTGCGAAATTCTCCTTGTAACTCCGTCCTTTGTCTCTTTGAGGTTTGTTGTTCCAATGCATTATCAGAACGCTCCTCTTGCTCCTCAGATCTCTCAGGTGGTATAGGGTGATTCTATTCCTCTGACATCCGGTGTTGTTTTGCACTAGGATTAATTGGCAGTTGATTCTGTCTCTCAGACAGACTTTTTAAAATCCTTTCCTGTTCTGTTGTCAGTCATGCATTGTCTTCTCGTAATTGAGCCATTTCCCTTTTAAGTTCTTGTACCATTTCCAAGATTGCTTGGTTGGTAACCGTAGCTTCTTCCCTGAGTTGTACCCATAGTTCTGGGTTAATTTCCGGATCATGAGTCCCTTGACCCGCTGTGTACCTATGAGATGCACCATCTGTTCTTCTCATGTTGTAATTGCTTGACTTCTGTTCCTGAGCTTGTTCATAATTTAAGTAGTGGAATAACAAACATCAGCATGTTAATGACAATAATTATATACATTATTTCTATCTCTGATACTTCCATATGCACATTACTATTATTCATCAGAATTTCGTATTTATATTTCTCTGTTATCCCAGAGGCCTCAGTTTTGTAACTGGGCTCTGATACCATATGTCACAACTCTAACTTATTAAACGAATTCGCACACAATTTTTTTTTTTATAAGGTTCATCTACTAACGATTATGCGCACGCACTATGAGGTAGATGGTAACATTAATATCATTAACCCATGATATTGTGCGGAGACTGTACCACAAGATTTGGAGTACTTTGTTTATATTATTTAATTCCATAAGGTTTATTGGCATGCTGCCACTGCTTTCCAAGTGGCATACCTATCGGTTCACTATGCTGGCGACTGTGACTGTTCTTTATTGTCCTGACCGAACCGTGCACCTTGAAATCTGGGAGTAAGATCTACGGAGATGCCGAAACCCTCTTCCATCGAATGATGGAGAGTTAATCCCGCTCTCCAAGGTTACTGTTTAGGGTTTGAGGCCGCGGGTATACCTTGCCGCCAGAACATGCATTGGCATTTTCCTCCGTGGCTTCCATGGTCTTCGACTGGCTTCCGAGCTCCACCAGGCGGGGGTCCTCTGCTACTCTACCAAGTATATGGTTCCGTTTACTGTGAAGCTGGTGTAACCCTCGCTTATAGATATAATATATTCATAGTTAACTATTTATGTTCGGATGCGGACTTACCGTCTGTCGCATCCTGTCCGTTTTCATGTTATTTCTATGTTTCATATGCTTCCAGGTATGTAGGCGTTCGATCGTCTACTCAATAGCTTACATCTAGATATATACCCATCCCTACAGGTATTCAATCGGTCTCACTTCGACAACTCGGCTTGTCTATTTGTTTCATATCTTCACAGATATGCCATCGGTCGCTGGACCACTGTTTAACTTTGTTTGTTTGCTATCTGGAAATGGCGGGGACTTCTCTGCCGAACGGCGTAGGTCTTGGGTTCGATTGATAATTACTGGGTCGTTCGATCCGAGTAATGTTCCAGGTCGTGTTCTCCAGTTCCGCAATCTCGAACCGAGGTAATTCGACCTTTGGTTAATTTTTTATTGTTTCAGCTTGTGTTCCTCTCGGTTAGTCCAGCTCTGCTAATGGTCTGTCTTTGCATGAGAGGGGTTACCCTTCGCATGGTAAGACTGTGGATGACCAGTCCGGTTGCTCGCCATCTGCGGGTAAGTTAATAACTTTATTGGCTTTCCACCATGCATCCGATGTCGTTTCCTCCCGGTTAACCCCGTCGTTTACTAGCAGGGCCTTCCGCGCACTCATGAAACCCTCCGCTAGTTCTGCCGAGGTTGCAGCAAGTTAATTTCCGTCATTGTGTTTATGGTTGAATATGGCTTTAATGCCTTGGTTACTCGCGGATATTTCTTTTTATTCATGGTTGTATTGACATGAACAGTGAATGCCCTTAAGTGATTCACGATTTGGTTTTTGGGTTTGCTGTTGAACGATTCACAGTTCCAGATTTTTAATATATACATCATCTTGTTTTCCTTATGGCGTCTCACCATTATTTTTCTGTAATTATTAAAAGTGTGTTGCATTCTGTAGTTTTAATTTCTGAGCTAGGCGTCAAACCGTAGTAATCATATGGGTTTTCCCTCATAGTCTCGGTACAGTTTATGATTCGCTCATAGAGGGTTATTCTTCTTTTGCATTATTTGCTATGGTTGAGCTATTCGGTTATTGATATCTTTACATGCCCATATGATGTGCGAAGAGTGTTTCGCTACAGGTTATCATCAGATAGGTGTTTGGTTGTATTGATTACCGCATATGGTCTATTAAAATTCTGGGTTATCGCCCTTTCTTTCTTGCTTACAGTTTTTAAAGAAAATGCCTTAAAGTTCTGGGTTATCGCCCTTTCTTTCTTGCTTACAGTTCTTAAAGAAAATGCCTTATGAGGAATGTCTGTTTTTCCTAATTTCTACAGTATTTAAGTTTTAGTCATTATCTTGAACAGTTCTGTCAAAGCAATTTACAGCGTAATCCTCTGTATAATATAGCTTAAGTTTGTTTAAGTCATGAGTTTTCCCTTCTTGAGGAATGTTAATAAGTTTTCTCGTAGTCACGACTGTAACTATAAATAAGCTATTTCTCTGTCTTTAACTACAGGCTCCTACTCGGCCTTTTAGATTAATAACAGTCTAATATCTTCTTTAACTCTATTGACTAATATTACCCTTATGGTTTACTGCTGTTTATCACTTACAGCCCATTGGTTACCCTCCTATCACTGAGGAGTTACCTCTGGCTAGCGAATAAAGAAGGTTTCTTTACAGTGTTTAGCATTGATACAATAAATTTGAGTTCATTCCTTATTGTTTGTTTCATAGCATACTGTTAAGCCTTTGCTCACTTAACTAAACTGTAAAACTCAGTAACTGTACAAAATTACAGCTATACTTATCTGAGAATTTGTCCTCAAGCTTCCACACCCTTCCAGGTTTTTCCTTTTTTTTAAAAGAAACAGGGAACTATCCCTTGCTTATCGATCCTCCCCACCATGAGACTAATTATCAGAATTACATCTCCCCCCAAGCTCATTTCCAGATCAGTGTCTTCAGTAATTACTTGCATGCACAACATGTGCCATGTTATCTGATCACCACCAGACGTAACATGCCTCCTTTTCCTTGTCTTTCGTCTGTTCCCCAACAGCCCGGATGTCTCCTCGTTTCTAAGGAAGGAGTAAAACAGTTAGGATTTTCTTTCCCTTCTTGACAACTTTTTTATTTAAAAAAAAAAAGGAAAAGAAAATTATCATCAAGAAAATAACTTCCTTGCTCGAAGTTACCAATGTAATTCTTTTATTCATGCTTCAGTTTTTACAAAAGCAATACTAATAATTTATCCCAGTAAAATATATATATATGTTTTTCTTTTAAGAAACAGAGAAGTAATTTCATTAATTACCGGGGTCATTACAATCATTACATACAAATTTTTGAAATCGACCTTTCAAACCATTCTCAGTTGTTCATGAACCACAAAAGATGGTTCGAAACATCGATTCCAAAAATTTGTATGCGATAATTGTGAAAGACAACACCACAACCAAAAATAGATCACTAAAAATAAATGTTCCTCATCATTTACTTCAAAATCGACAAGATTTACGAGTTTTCAAGTCCAAAGTAAGTTGACTTCTTCAATTAGTTTCAATCTCATTCGTTGTTGTTTTTTTATCTCTTTCTTAGTATTTGTTTTATGTGAAATAAATATTGTGAAATTATACAGGCTTGTCAAAATGAATTTCTCTGAGGTGTGTTCTTTTACAGGAATAATATATCATGTCACTTTAAAAAATGTCTTAAATATTAGAAAAATTGGTTGTGATTTATTCCATAATGAAGTGCTCAATTACCATTTTGAAAAGCCCATGCTTATTTTGACTATTTTTGTTTCTTTGAGTGATCTCGCTTATTTTGACTAAAAATAACCTGTGATTTATTGCATAATGAAGCGCTCAATTACCATTTTGAAAAGACTATTTTTCTTTTCTTGAGTGCCCTCGCTTATTTTGACTAATTCTGTATTTTGAGTTTTTTACTAAATGCTCTGAAATCAACTTCATTTTTACCGTAGTGAATTTCTCTTTAAAAAAAATAATTATATAGTTATTAAGCTAAACTTCTCTTACATTAAAAATAATTATTAAAGATGTTTCAAACTCATATTTATTTAACATACCTATTTAGATTGTCAATCACTTCTAATATAGTTGTATTTGGAGGATTGAACTCATACGAAGTACATGAATAGAATAAGTGACAGTATTGTCTAGGGAAATGTTTAATATGGGGGATTTTTTTGTGTAATTGGTTGCGCTGTATATTTCGTCTATGATGTCGACACTAATGTGAATCTATTTTTTTAAGATGAGGAAATCATAGGCTCATATTTAAGATATTACGAAAATGATTAGTTAACAATGTTCAAATGCAAATGATGAGTTGATTACCTTGTAGATAGATTGCAGAGTTTACCTCATAGATTGCAGAGTTTGCTTAGTCTTGACAATTTTTAGCCTCATGGTTTTAGGAATAATGTGTTCCAAATATGTGTGATGGATATCAAATTAGGTGAAAGGATATACACATATTTAAAAAAATATTTAGCTATCATTAATGGATTTATTATTCAAGTAGTTCAATTAGTTCATAGTTGGTTGAAAGTTCACTTATAGGGATTGAAATTATCTTGGTATAAATAAAGAATTTAGTAAATAAAATATGTAGTGAGTAAATAAAGATGTGTGTGGCCATCTCTAAATAAAATATTTGGTGAAAATAAGTTGTTAAGAAATAGTTAAACATGTAATTATATGTTTAATAAATTTGACATATGTAGTAGATTATTAGATTTAAATAAATTATAGAAAGTGATAGTAGTTAAATTCTTGATATTTAAAGAGAATAACTCTACCTCATTTACTTGCAGTTGAGAATCCTCATCATCTTAACTATATGGCTTTCTTTAATTTCTTTTATATGTCAAAATTTATGTACACAATCAAAATTATTAACTCCCAAAAGTTAAAAGGCTTTATCAAATCTTAAAAATATGGCTATATACTAGGTGGAAACACATATGCTAACTTAGGAAGAAACAAGGCACTCTAAGAGGGATGTTAAAGGAAGTGGAGACATGGTGAAACACGTATGTTGAGAAGAAACAAGGCACTCTCATAGGGGAATTAAAGGAACTTGAGATAAAGGAATAGTTGTAAGAGAATTTCTAGATAAGGGGAAGTTGACACTCCCAAATTTAATTAGAACGTAAAATTAAAAGCATGAAAAATGTCAAAACATCATTAAATTTTTATTTAATAGATAGAGAATATTTGAAATTCCAAACCTGCTTAGAAATAAAGGGAAGCGATATGTAATATAGAATCCCAAGTAACATAGATACGTACATATCATATAAGTGTAAAGATTTGGCAAACTCCACCATAGAAATTGGTTAATACATCAAAATTCGTGATAGATACCTCATACCTCGAGTGCAAGAGTCACCACATATATACATATCAATGGACAAGTAGATACATTGCCTATATGGTTAAAATAACTTGACTATGGCAAAAGTTAAATTGGATAAGAATAGTAACTTAGAAAGGAGTCATCAGAACATAGTTCATAGAAAGGACATTAATAATATCCTATTAAAATATGGTAAATAGTAAGTATTAGCATGATGAATGTAATATAAAGTAGTAAGAATTAAAATTTATTTGTGTGACTAGGGGATAGTTTTATAGTTACAGAAAGAATTGTGCAGAATGACAAGGAACAATATGTATGTATCTAAAGTTCACATAAAGGTGCACAAAAAGAGACAAAAGAGATATAATTAGTTAATGATGTTAATTAGGAAAAATAAAGAATATAACTTGGAATCTAGGTTCGTTACAATATTTTTACTTTTCTAGTTCTCACTATCATGAAAGTTAGCCATACACACACTCTATATTCCCAAAAATAAGTAATAAATAGAGACATAGTCTAATTAATTTATAACCGAAATAATTCTCTTCACTAGAATTAAAAAATACAATCTTAAGCAAGATTGTGATTTCTTATAGTTTAAAATATATTTTTGAATGCATAAATAGATTCAACACTCTAAAAAACCCATGCATGAATTTCATCAATTAAACTATTCAATCTCAAGTTTCTAAAAAAAATTAACTAGGAAAAACGCTCTTAAAATGGCCACTTTGTCTATAAGTTAGACTAAACCATAAAAATACATGTTTTTAATTCTATAGCTCTCAATATGATTATAGGATACACTATTATTGTAATCTTCATTAAGGCTTTGAAGGTTGACGATGAAATTGAAAAAACATTCTTATGGTTTATGACCTCTATATTTTCCCACTATTATAAGAGATACACCTATTTCATAAATGTCACAAAAGAGGTGATTACAACATGTCTCAAGATACTTGAGTCCATGCACTTAGGAAAACCAATGGTTCACCAAACCTCTCAAGCTAAAACCCATTACATTTTATAAAAAACCATGAAATAGACTTTAATCTTTAACACTTTGTCATTCTTATAATATATGATAATAACTAATTTATAATAATTTTAATAGAATAAATATTTTTTTAAACATATATTAATAACCGATTAACTATTCTGAATGAATAAAAAAATATTAATCATAAAGAAATATTATAACTAATTTACAATCACACGAGTTATAAAGTTGAAAAGAAATAACAACACAAATTGGCAATCTTCATATTGTGTAATTAATTATCAACATTATGAAATAAAATATTCATATTGTAATATTGAGGTTGAGAAGAGTGAATACAAGGAGTTGTCTTTAGTGCGACCTTTTGGAGTTTCCGATGCGAGAGTTTGATGGAAACATTTGAGGTGAAATCTTGATTTGTGTTATTTAAACTTGTTTTTTGATTGTATATATGGATCCAACAGCCTGAAAAACCCTTAAGGCAGGAAAAACCCTTAAGGCACTTTTATTATATAGGGGTTACCCATCAAGCTTGTGATTTCAATGAATTATTGTCAAATTTTGAAGGATATTAATTAAACACACGTAAATATACCAGAGAAAAAATATTAGCGGAAAATGCCTCAGCCTCAATGTATTGCTCTCATAATGTTATTTTACAAAATCATGATAATAATACAAATATAAATATATGAGGAAATTTGTCTAAAGATAGTGCGTCTATCTTGGACATTTTGGTTGAAAAAATATTTCAACCATACATTAATCTAGGAGCCTAACTAATTGGAGAGAATCTCTTAACCACCTAGGCCTAAATTTACTCCTAACTATGAGGAACAAACCCAATCTAGAAAGGTAGGAATAAATCCTAACTTTCATGATTTTAATTAATTTAATTATTTTGGACCTAAAATTGTTTCCATCACATGAGAGTGAGGCTAACATTACCTCCATCAATAATAAGTCCAAAATAAGAACCAAGAACCATCTTCCAACTTTTCATGTTGAAATTGTTGATCCTCAATGAAAAAAATCCTAAAAAATCACGAGACCTAGATGCTAAAAAAAATTCAATTTGAAGAGAACATGAATTAGTTGCAAGTTTCATTCATCTCTAAAAGTTGCTTGACAACTACATTAGATGTCAAGCTGCAAAATGATCCATCTATCCTTCAATCAACATCCTTTGTCCACTGTTAAAATGTTGAGAATTCCCATTGGCTACTTTGATGTTGATCGCCCACTGACTGATTTAATGTTGATGAACACTGACTAGCGGCTAATGATGATTGCCCACTCACTAAGTTTTTGATGATTCTATTGAAATTGGTCATTGTTGTTGTCAAAAACTTCTCACTATTGCTTTTTTGTTGAACACCCACTAATGAATTTGTTTTTTCCCACTAGCTGATTTGATGAAGACTGCCCACTGGATTCTTTTGTTGATGTTGTCGATACTTTCGGTATGACAACCACCTTCAATTCCACTATCATTTTCCCCCTTTGTCAGCTGAAAGGAGAGACAATGATCTGCACTTGATTTCTAAACTACCCCCCTCAGGTGTAGGAGAGTTTCATTGTTGTACTACTGCTCTCAGGTGCATGAGAGTACCATCTCCATTTGATTGTTGGTTGCAATGATTGTCTTCATGTGAGACTAAATCCTTCGGTAATATATAGAAAATTGTTTGAATGTAGATGACCACTGCCAAGGATCAATCAATGCATAATTGATCTTTACTCTAGGTGGTTAATTTCGCTTGTAACATCTTTTAGATGAATGATTTTTCTTGCCACAATGGTGACAAGGGTTGAGGTCAAAGCATTTAGCCTCCATATGTCCATTCCACTTACAATGGTTACACTTACCTATATTCTGATCACTGTCTAGAAAACCAGAACTTACAAAATGAACTGGTTTTGAGAAATCTGGATCAAACAAAGTGTTTTCTTTGTTGTGTCCTAGAACGCGTCGATCTTTGTTGAAGGATATTTCTTCCCAAGGTTTGATCAAAGACTATCCTATTGTTGTTCTTCATACTTTCCCGCTACTGTGAACATTCTATCCTTGATTTATTAAATCCTCTGTATCACACTGGGTATCAATTATTAACAGTTCATTGAATTGACATGCTGCATCAAACTGATTAATTTGACCTTTGGTACTACTCGTTACATCATTAAGTATTACAACTGACTCGATAAGATCACTTGTGTCTTGAATGACATCAACTTGGTGGATTAGATCATTTGTGATACAACTTTCATCAATCTCGTGAATTAGATTATATGTATCAAAACTTTCATCAACTTGTTGGATAAGGTCTTTAGTGTCACAACTTGCATCTAACTTCCATCTAAATTGTGCACCTAGTAAATCTTGCTTTTCACTTAGCTTAATTTGGAGCATTGATGAGTTTTTATTTTATTTATAGCTCAATTTGAAAATATTTTGTTGTTTCTAATGTGTTGGTCATTTGATTGATTAAGTTTTGATTTTGATTTAACTTCCATTCCAGTAATTCAATTGTATTTTGTAACTCAAGATTGCACTCTTTCAACTCTTTAATTTCTAGCTCTGCACTTTGAAGACATTTTCCTCATTTACCCATGTTGATTGTGCTTCAAATTTCTTTTAGTTTGAACTTGCTTGATTTTTCGAACTCACTCACTTGATGATTGCTTGAACGTCACTTGAATGTCGCACTCGCTTGTTGTCTTGAACTTATTCACTTGCACTTTGTATTTGATTGAACTTGTGTTAACAATTGATTGTTTGAACTCAGCCTTGCTTGCATTCATGCTCGCTTGATCGAAACCTTGTTTTGGAACTTTCTCGATTTCTAGCTTGAATTTGTTTGCTTGATCATTGTTTGAATTTACAAAAGAAGGGTGTCGAATATTATCGAAAATGCACCCAAGATAAATCTTACATTGATTTAATGACAAGTTCAAATGAGTTTGATGACTCAGTTAAAAACAATGACTCACTTGACTTAATTGACTCTTCAACAATTCAAAGCTTGGGTGTCGGTTTCAACCGAGAATGCACCCTTACAATTCAACTCAAATTTATTTGAATCTCATTACAAGTTAACTTACAAATTATGATTTTTCAACTTACAATGTTGTTTTGAGTTGACTTTTACAAAAAAGTTGCAAGTACATTGTCCACAAGTTGATGTAGTTGCTGATGTAGATGACAACTTCATTAACTTTATTACCTTGAGTGAATGATGTTGAATTGGACGTTGATGCAAAATCATTTGTAGTGGCTCGATTGCTTGTACTCTTCTTATTTTAGCTTGATTACATGAAGAGAATTTATTGTATGCATGCAACTTGTTGTGTACTCCATGTGTACCATATTACAAGAGGGTGTCAAAATTAGACACAAAACATAACCAACATCAAGAATCATGCGCTATCAAAAGCATAAGGTTATTATGATACTCCGGTTAAAAAGAATGAACACATTTTTTATAAGGTTATTATTTTTTATTTTTTTATAATAAATTGTGAAAAAAAGTTAAAACAATTTTTTTTTAGTTGTACTTTTAAATAAAAAATTTAGTTTGTAATAATTATGAAATGAAAGTTTCCATATTATAAGGAAGTTATACATATTATAAAGAAGTTATACATACAACAAAGTAGTTAAAGAGATATTTTTATTATAGAATTTCTTGGATTGTTAATATTGAAGAATGATAAATTGAAAAAGCATTGAACAAAAAATTAAATATAATTTATACTTATAATTTAAATTATAATTATATATATATATATTATATATATTTTCCTATATATATTCATTTCTACTTTATTTTCTGAATAGTTTTTGTTAGAATACCATGGACCAATACCACAACTTATTAATACCACAATTCCAAAAAGCTATAACTCATGTTCATATGGCAGTTTTTTAATTAATGAATTTAACTAAAAAAAAATCCAACAGACAATTACTTTTAAGCTCATCCCAAATTTTGATTTGTAAATACTATTAATAATATTCTAGAAAATTTCATGTAAGTTAAATCACTACAATCCACCTAACAATTATTAATAATTAAATTAAAATTCAAAAAACTCTATTAAAACATAGACATAACTATCAAAATAATTTAATATTGATTTTAAATATAATAAAAAATATAATATGATTAAATATAAAAATTATTTATCAGTTATAATAATTATGAAAAAAAGCTCCACATAAACATTTTTTAAAACATTCAGATATTGAAAATTAATATTATCTAATTAATATTAATTGTAAATAGCAATATTTTAGTCGAGTGATTTGGGGAAATTCATTTCCCATTATATGGATTTAGGTCTCCATTTTAATTATAACTAAAAAAATATTAAATTTTAAAAATGACACCAGCAGATTATATATTTTTTATATATATATATGAAAAATATAATTATAATTATATCATTTTTTATTTATTGTTTTTAAAGAGATAAAATGTCTATATTAATAAGAGGTAAGGTATATAGCGTTTGCCTTCCTATATTAATATTATTTTATTGATTTAGTAATATAGTCACAAAATAACCAAGAATAAAAATATATTAACGTCCCAATATCTAAGTTATAAATGTTTCTTATTTAAATTATTAGGTAAAAATTATATTTTTAAACCATATAAATGAAATGGATTTATGATTTGCCTTAAATTCTTAATAAAACTATTTGGAAAAAATAGAAATAAATAAAAAATAAATTATGGAAAACTAAGTTTTGGCAATTTCTGGTAGAAAAAAATAAATGTTGTTGAACGTACAAAGCCGGAAAAGTTTTTCCGATCAGTGGAGCCATCGACCTCGTATTTGAACTAATATAAGCATCTACACTTTTGATTTCAAATACCCCACTTCATTTGAATCCATGAAAAGAAATGCACAATTCACATGGGAGAGGTTCGAGGTTCGTGGATAAGACTAAGAATTAAATTAAATCCATCGCCACCTGCACGCGGGTTGGTACTAACGGCCTGCGTGCTTATTCCCCACTTCATTCGAATCCCATGAAAGAAAATGCACATTCACATTGGAGATGTTCGTGGATAAGACTAAGAATTAAATTAAATCCATCGCAACCTGCACGCGGATTGATACTAACTTCCTGAGTGTTTATTTTTATTTTCGGCAACAATTAGATCCCATGCTATTGAGCTATTAATGCTTATCTTTATCTTATGTAGCACCATACCTCCATGGTATCCTCATATTTTATATTTTGATTTGACATAAAAGACAGTTGTATGGGTATGCCATTCATACAACTTTCTTTATGTCAAATAGAGATATAGAATATGGGGATATCATGGAGTATGGTGCTACATATGATAAGAGTAAGCATTAATGGCCCAATAACATGGGATCTATTGGTTGCCGAACTACATACGATAAGAGTAAGCATTAATGGCCCAATAACATGAGATCTATTGGTTGCGGATCTTCAAACAGGTTTTTAAAAACGAAATCACGTGTACGGGTTGGACTTGACAGTGGAAATAAATCATGTGCACAGGTTGGTCTTGACCGTGGAAAGACGGGTTGGTTTTTTAACTGTATATTTGGATTCAGCACCCTAAAAAACCCCTAGGACACTTTGATTGTGCAGAAACTAGATATCAAACTTGAGATTCCAATAAATTGCTGCCGGATTTTGAACGGAAAAACCCACCGGAAAGGCTTTCAAAAAGTCGCATTATAGACAACTACATTCTGAAATAGACATGTTTTTAGGAAACAAAAATATCACTTGACGAATTATGGGTTTTTGGGCATAATGCCACTTGATGAGTTATGGATCTTTGGGCATATGGTACTAATAAGCCTTGATATTGGCTCATTGGATTGTAAGATGGTTTCTTTACATATTAACAATATCTATGGTAAAGTGCCATAAATCTCCATAGTTAAAATCCTATTCCATTTTCTTAATATGTATATATGTTAAATTTATAGGGTAATTCTTTTAATAATAATAGTAAAATTATAATTTAGCCTCTTTTATAAATTTTTAATTTTAGCAATGTGTGATCTATAATGACGTCTCTTCATACTTATTATGAACTGATGCTTATGATAACTTTACCAACCACAATATTTTATAAGGAAAGCAATATAGCTATTTTTATTAAGCTCAATCTTTGATAAATTAAATGAAAAATCTAAAATACCTACTCTAAAATAGACAATCCTATTTGCTTGAAAATAAAGTAACTTTTATATATATATATATATATAATTATAATTTCTAAGATAACGAAACTATTTAAATTTCATTAATATGCATAAAAAACATAGGTTTCCCAATTAAAGATGCCCGTAAGGTGAGACACAAACCCCGATTTTCACATAAGAGTCGCCACACTAAATGAAGGGTAGTGTACACCACCGAGTGGAGAGATGCATGCTGTCACAACCCATATATCCAAAGTAAATAAACATAATACTGGTAAACAAAAAAAATTTATTTAATTTTACATATTAAAGGATGGGTACGATGGTTGAACCCATCGCCCATAGCGGAATTTAATGTGTATATTATTTGAATACACCTACCAATCCATCGCCCATGGCAGAATTAATATGTACATTGTTTTAAAAATACTTACCACCCTCGGCGTATGACTTAATCGTTTACAACACGATTACGCTGACAACGAACCATCAGCGGTTCCTATCTCTTTAATGCTTATTTCCTGAGGGATGGACAGCTAGACTTGCCTTGATACATTCCACCTTCGATCCGGATATTGATCTCAGGAGTAGGTAGCAGAGTTTATTACCGCAGGAAAGGACTCGACCTCCTCTAGATTATGGATTTGTTTAAAGATGGAGATTTGATCCCTCCATCGAACGGTGAAGGTTTCGCATGCCAGCTATACAAGAAAAATTTTAGGGTTTGTGAGACTCATTTGATAGAGGGAGGGTTACTTCCCGAGAGCTCTGCTATGCAGCATCCGGCTATGGCGACCGATTCTCAGACGTCTACTACAGATTTTGTTGTTAAGATTTGTGCATGCCCTTTTGTGCCTTAAGGCGATGCGAATTCCCCAGCGTCCTATCCTGAATCCTGCTCATTCCATTAGGTAAACCCACATCATTTCACTGTTATTCGTCAATAGAGTTTACACTGTTTTATTGCATTTACTCCTGAACTAATTTTCTCATTCGTATCGGTTGTTTGAACAGAGTTTGGTGACCTAACGCGGTGGCAAGGAACTACAACACCATTTCTCCAGAGGGAGCTATTCCACCGGTAAGAGCTTTGACCCCTGAAAACAATCTAGATGCATAAGATTGGTGCCGGATGCGAGGTTTAATTTTTATCTTTTCCTTTCTGGTGGTTTTCCGTTTTCTAATGGAAGCATGAATCGTTCTGTTACTTCCTGGGCTAAGGAAGCCTTTCATAGCTCGATGCCATGAGGCTCTGCCCTTATGAATCCTCAAGGGCTTGCTGCGATGTGCTTGCGCCTTATGAAAGACTCCCAGTCCTTTAATTGTTGCAAGATAGTTTTATTGTTTGATGTATAAGCTCCTGGATAATTGATTTCTCTCTTGTTCTGTACAGAAGATTTACTTGGTGAGCCACTGGGTTTTTAACTCAGCCCGGCTGCGCTTTTTCAGAAGCATTTCATTATATGTATGAATATGTATATACTCGGTTGTTATGTACTGTTTATACCTCAACTCCGAGCGAATATTTGGGTTTCTGAGTTTTTATGTATAAACCCTGTAACTTCAGTTTACTTTAATGACCTTGTTGAATCCCATCAAGGGTTTATTTATCTATTATTCGTTGCATAATTTTTCACTGGAACTTGAATGTATATTCTTCCTCGAACTGTTGTTACATATGCATATATTTATCTGTGGTTTTTACCCTTAATGCTCTCGGCGCTCAGGAACATTTAGTTATATTCCATCGCTTCTATTCATATGACAATGGTTTCATTTGCTTGTTTCATTTAATATATACCTGTAAATGTAGTTTCCAGGGGTTTTTGTATTGAATATACCTAGTTTGATGTTCGCGGATTTCTCTTATAAAGACAGTTTAGCTCTATAATTTACATAGTTTCCGCATGTTGTTTATCCGGGACCATTTCAAAATATTCTCTGAATGTTTACGAATCCCGTTTGGGCTTCCACTGTTTTTACATTTAAATAAATTTGAACCTATAACTAAGGGTTTATAAATGGAACTTGTTGGTTACTATGGCTTTATTACAACACTGTTGTATAGTTACGCTGTCTTTCTACTTTCACAGAGAAGAAAGTATTACTTTATTTTTACAGAGTAAGGTCTCTGTTGGTTCTGTTACTGTATGGAGAATCATTCACGCCCAGAACCTATAAATCTTGTCATTACTTATTACTGTTCTGCCTAGATTGTTTATTATCATTCTTTTATTTCGTTATAGGTATAAATTTTATGATTCCTTTCATTTTTCTTGAACATGGAGACTTACTATTCCCCTTCAATATTCTGTTCGGGTTTCTAAGGGGGTTTCGGTATTTGAACGAATACCCGAAGCCAACCTAACCCAGGGAGTCCTGTATTCAGGTTTAATTAAATAATCTAAGTCATTTGAACCTAATTTAAATTCTTCATTCCAGACAGAATGTAATTGTTCTCTTTCTGATATACCAGAACTATTTGTCAGAACACTCTGCTTCTTAATTTATAGCCTAAATGATATTTCTAAAGAATATGGAATTTTGTCATAAATATGAAAACTGTAACTGTACTTACCTGTACTACCACGCTTACAGTCTCCTGTACTTATCCAGAATGGAGAAAATTGAACTTTTGCTTGTTTTCCTCCCAACCATGAGATTAGACAACCAAACTGAATCTCCCCCCAAGCTCATTTACCAGACCTCTTCCTTCAGCAAATATAATGCACCATCTGTGCCTGTGCTATCTGGTCCTTACCAGAATTAGCACTGTCTCTTTTCTCCTTCTGTCACCTTTTCCTTTCCCGTATGTTCCTCAACAACTTGGGCCTTTTCCTTTTTCCCATGTTTTCTATGGGAAGAGGAAAAGCAGTTAGGGTTTGCCTCCTTACTTGCTGGCAACTTTTTTTTTTTTTAATCTGGCAAGAAAAGAGAATAACTTTCTCATAGAAAGTTACTATATGTAATTTACTCAATCCATATTCAACTTTTGAATTAATAATATTATAATCATAAAAAAAAGCAATAATCTATGTTCCATATTTTACCTACAATGGTAACAACAGAAGATTTATTCACATAAATTGTCCGGTCATTACATCTCCTCCCCCTGAGATTGTACATCGTCTCGGTGTCTTTCAGCCACGAACAGACCTGGATAGGTTCTTTTCATTAATTCTTCATCTTCCCAAGTGGCCTCCTTAGGCCCAAAATGTCGCCAATGTATCTTAACTTGGGTAACAACTCGTTTCAGTAGCTGCACTTCTCTCCGGTCGAGGATGCTCAGTGGTTCGACCAGAACCTCTCCTTCCGGTTCGACCTGCATTGCACAATTTCTTAAGTTAGTTTTCTTTCAAAACTAATTCTTTGTCAAATTTTATTGTAACAATAACTCCCACCTGAATATCCTACCATCTGATTACATGCTTAGGGTCATAGACATATTTCTTTAGTACTGAAACATGGAAAACATTGTGGACCCGAATGTGACTCGGCAAGGCAAGTTGGTAAGCCACTAGTTCAATCCTTGCCAAGACTTGGAAGGGTCCACAGTATCGGGGTGCCAATTTGGCACACCCACTCCATTGTAAAGTACTTCTTTTGGCCTGAATTCTGATATAAACATGGTCCCCAACCTGGTACTCTTTGAACCTTCTTTTCCGATCGGCAAAATTTTTCTGTCTGTCTTCAGCAGCTTTCAAATTAACACGCACTCTTTTCGCTATATCTTCCATTTCCTTAAGCATTTCAGGTCCTAAACTCAATCTATCTTCTGGCCCTCCCCAGCTGGAAGGTGTACGGCATTTACGGCCATACATAACCTCAAATGGGCTCATTTGCGTCGAGGTATGATACCCATTGTTATACACGAATTCCACCAGATGTAAATACTCTTCCCACAGTGTAGGTTGCTGCATGACATAAGCCCTTAACATGTCCTCTACCACTTGGTTCACTTGCTCCGTCTGTCCGTCAGCTTGAGGATGGTATGCTGTATTGAAGTTCAACTAAGTTCCTAAATCAGCAAATAGTGTTTTCCAAAAAGCTGATGTGAACTTCACATCACGATCAGAAATTATCGTTTTTGGAAGTCCATGTAACCTGAACACATTCTGCATAAAAATATGAGGAATCTGTACAGCTTTATACGTGGATTGTACAGGTATAAAATGTGAAGCTTTACTCAACTTGTCTACTACCACCATAATGGAATCGGTGTTTCTCTTTGTCTTAGGTAACCCAGTAATAAAATCCATGGAAATGATTTCCCATTTCCATTGTGGGATAGGTAATGGTTGTAACAATCCTGCTGGATGCTGGTGTTCCGCTTTGATCTGCTGGCACTCTAAACACTGTGCCAAGTACTTAGCGATGCTCTTCTTCATTCCCAGCCAAAAATAATCTTTCCGAATTGCAGTAATCATTTTCTGGTAACCTAGGTGACCCGCATAATGGCTGATATGGAATTCATCCATAATCAGATTTTTAATTCTGTTTTGGTTGGGTACATATAACCTTTGCTTGAAATATATCATCCCTGCATCATCTAACTCATATCCTTGTTGGCTTTTCTCGCTAGCAGACTGCTGTATTTGCAGTTTTAGTTACTGATATTCAGCATCTTGGTCTGATGATTCCTTTATCATCTCCAAAAAGAGACTTTTCCATCCACTGATGGAAATTTCGTACAAATTTTTTACTTTCCGACTTAATGCATCTTCCACTTGGTTTTCTTTTCCCTGCAAATGTTTTATATCAAAATCAAAGCCGCTTAAGAAGTCCACCCACCATGCTTGTCTAGCGTTTAAAGTAGGCTGGCTAAAATAGTTGGTTAAACTATGGTGGTCGGTGAGCAGCAAGAATTTCCTGCCCATAAGATAATTCCGGCACATTTTTAAGGCATGTATGACCACAACCAACTCTAAATCATAAGCAGAGTATTTCCATTAATGCTCTTTTAATTTTTGAGACTCGTATGCAATCACTTTGCCTTCTTGCATAAACTCCTCCTAATCCGTCTTTACTTGCGTCTGTACATACTACATAATACTTATCAGGATTAGCTATACTCAAAATAGGTGTTGTAGTGAGTAGGTGTTTCAATCGCTCGAAGCTTTTCTCGCAGGTTGGGGTCGAATGAAATGCTTTTCCCTTTTTCTGTAATGATGTATGGGGAAAGCCACTTTAGAAAAGCCTTCCACAAACCTCTTATAATATCCAACTAATCCCATGAAGGGTGAGACATCTGCTACATCTTTTGGTATAGGCCACTCCATTATGGCCTTTATCTTTTCCGGATCCACCGCAATTCCATCCTTTGTAATTACGTGACCCAAATATTAGATTTCTTCTTGAAAGAGATCACACTTACTAAACTTAGCGTATAACTGATGTTCTCGAAGGGTCTGTAATACCATTCTGAGATGTTCATGGTGTTCCTCTATGGTGCGGGAATATATTAATATGTCATCAATAAATATCAGCACGAATCGATCCAAATAAAGATGAAAAATGTTGTTCATTAAACACATGAAAGTTGCAGGGGCGTTGGTTAGCCCGAACGGCAATACCACAAATTCGTAATGACCATACCTTGTTCTAAAAGTTGTTTTAGTGATATCTTCTTCTTTAATTCGGATCTGATGGTAGCCTGATCGCAGATCAATCTTAGAGAACAATGTTGCACCTTTCACTTGATCAATCAGTTCATCAATCCGAGCTAAAGGATATTTATTTTTGATGGTGAACTTATTCAACTGTCGGTAATCAATGCACATCCGAAGGGTTCTGTCCTTTTTCTTGACAAATACTACTGGGGCTCCCCATGGAGACACGCTAGGACGAATGTAGTCTTTATCTAGTAACTCTTGCAACTGCATTTTTAATTCTATCAGTTCGGGTACACTCATTCTATAGGGTGTTTGTGACACTGGTGCTGCACCCAGTACCAACTCAATGGTAAAGTTTATGTTTCTTTTTGGCGGTAGTGCAGGAATTTCTTCCGGGAATACATCTGTAAATTATCGTATTACATGAATATTGTCCAAAGTAGATGTTTTGTCCTTAGAATCCACATAACCCACCTGAATGGCATAGACCTGGCACCCTTTCCGTATACATTTTACTAGTTGGGTTGCGGTTATTGGTCGAACCTGCACTAGTCATTTAATTCCCTGCATTTCTTTCCTGGTTCCATGTTGATCTCTAAAGTAGATAATCTTGGTTTTACAATCAACTAATTACCAATGCTTTTCCAACCAGTTCATACCGATTAGAATGTCATAGGAACCAAGGGGAAGCATGTTCAAGTCATCCATTACTGGCTGACCGGCTATAGTGAAGGAGCAGTCATTAACTTTGGCTATCACTCGCCTTTTGGCTCCTGTAGCTAATTGTACCAACCATGGGTTTTTAAATTTAACAGATTGTAAATTACAACGTTCCACCACCTTTGGACTCACATAACTTAGTGTATCCCTGGGGTCAATTAAATCAGCTATAGTAAGGTCTGAGATTTTACCTTCGAATTCGACCATGGTTGGTTGATATTCTGCCTGACGATCTTCCAAAGCCGCATTAATCCTCGGTACACTACGTCCAACTTCGCCGACTGTTGAGGCTTCGTGAATTTGGGATAACTGTTCAGTCCCCTTCTGCTGTGGACAGTTTTTAACATAATGGGGTCCCCCACAACCCCAACACTACACCGGGGGCCTTGTTGTCCCTTCACTGTCCAACCTTGCATGTTGTTCGCTGACCTTGGACTCATTTTCAGTCCTAAATTTGGATGTAGTTCTTGCTGTAATTCTGCTGTTTGGTCCTTTGCCATTCCCCTTACTTCCACTGCTGTGATTTCCTTTGTTATTTCGGATTGATTTAAAACTCTTTTTCTCATTCCATTTTCTGCCAGTAGCTTCCCCTTTTTGCTTACTCTGTTGATAACAGATTCTAGCCTTACGGATTACCTCATCCATTGAATTTGGATTGTCGAATTCAATCCTCTCCTGCATATATGGTGGTAAGTTGCTAACAAATCGCTGCACCTTCGCCTTTTCCTCCCTTATATATGGCACGTAGCGGAGTAAGGAAGTAAAACAGGTGATGAATTCGTCCATAGTCTGCTGCCCTAATCGCAAATCATGGAAGCACTCAGTTATATATCTCTCCTTAAAATACCTTTGAAAATTATCCCAAGTAATGGTCTGCTCAGTAACTCCTTTTACAGTCTTCACTTCCTCCCACCATAAGGTGGCCTTTCCCTGTAATTGAAAAATAGCCAATCGTGCTTTAAGATTGTGGTCATATTCATATAGCTGAAAATACTTGTTCATGTTGATTAACCATGCTTCAACTGATTCTTCTTGTTCTCCGTCAAAATGTGGTGGTTTAATCTTGCGGAATTCCCCTTGCAATTCCACCCATTGTCTTTTTGAGGTTTGTTGCTCAAATGCATTATCGGAACGTTCCTCCTGCTCCTCCGATCTTTCAGGGGGTATATGATTGTTTTGTTCTTCGGACACTCTCTGTTGTTCTGTGCTAGGATTAACTAGTGGTTGATTCTCTCTGTCGAACAAACTTTTCAAAATTCTTTCTTGTTCCATCGTTAATCAAGCATTGTCTTCTCGTAGTCGAGCCATATCGTTCTTAAGCTCCTGTACTGTTTCCAGAATTGCTTGATTTGTAATTATGGCCTCTTCCCCAAGTTGTACCCACAGTTCATGATTATTTTCGGGACCAGGTGCTCCCTGTCCCATCACAGGTCTTCGAGATGTATTATCTGCCCTCCTCATGCTGCAGTTCCCGGAACTCCTGATCCTGTACTTCATCATAAAAATTTAAAGGATAATAATGAGAAAGGCCTTAACATACTACTAAATATTTATATATTTTATACAGTGTCTCTCTATGTCATTTCTACCTTGCCCAGAGGCCTCAGTTCTGTAACTGGGCTCTGATACCACATGTCACAACCCATATATCCAAAGTAAATAAACATAATACTGGTAAAAAAAAAAAATATTTAATTTTACATATTAAAGGATGGGTACGATGGTTGAGCCCATCGCCCATAGCGAAATTTAATGTGTATATTATTTTAATACACCTACAATTCCATTGCCCATGGCGGAATTAATATGTAAATTGTTTTAAAAATACTTGCCACCCTCGGCATATGACTTAATCGTTTACAACACGATTACGCTGACAACGAACCATTAGCGGATCCTATCTCTTTAATGTTGATTGCCTGAGGGATGGACAGCTGGACTTGCCCTGATACATTCCACCTTCGATCCAGATATTGATCTCGGGAGTAGGTAGCAGAGTTTATTACCGTAGGGAAGGACTCGACCTCCTCTGGATTATGGATTTGTTTAACGATGGATATTTGATCCCTCCATCGAACGGTGAAGGTTTCGCGTGCCAGCTATACAGGCATGATTTTAGGGTTTGTGAGACTCATTTGATAGAGGGAGGGTTACTTCCTGAGATCTCTGCTATGCAGCATCCGGCTATGGCGACCGATTCTCAGACGTCTACCACAGATTTTGGTGTTAAGATTTGTGCATGGCCTTTTGTGCCTGAAGGCGATACGAATTCCCCAGCGTCCTATCCTGAATCCTGCTCATTCCATCAGGTAAACCCACATCGTTTCACTGTTATTCGTCAATAGATTTTACACTGTTTTACTGCATTTACTCCTGAACTAATTTTCTCATTCGTATTGGTTGTTTGAACAGAGTTTGGTGACCTAACGCGGCGGCAAGGAACTACAACACCATTTCTCCAGAGGGAGCTATTCCACCGATAAGAGCTTTGACCCCTGAAAAGAATCTAGATGCATAAGATAGGTGTCGGATGCGAGGTTTAATTTTTATCTTTTCCTGTCAGGTGGTTTTCCATTTTCCAATGGAAGCATGAATCGTTCTGTTACTTCCTGGGCTAAGGAAGCCTTTCATAGCTCGATGCCATGAGGCTCTGCCCTTATGAATCCTCAAGGGGTTGCTGCGATGTGCTTGTGCCTTATGAAAGACTCCCAGTCTTTTTATTGTTGCACGATAGTTTTATTGTTTGATGTATAAGCTCCTGGATAACTAATTTCTCTCTTGTTCTGTATAGAAGATTTACTTTGCGAGCCACTGGGTTTTTAACTCAGCCCAACTGCGCCTTTTCAAAAGCATTTCATTATATGTATGAATATTTATATACCCGGTTGTTATATACTGTGTATAGCTCAGCTCCGAGCGGATATTTGGGTTTCAGATTTTTTATATATAAACCCTATAATTTTAGTTTACTTTAATGACCTTGTTGAATCTCGTCAAGGGTTTGTTTATCTATTATTCGATGCATAATTTTTCACTGGAACTTGAATGTATATTCTTCCTCGAACTGCTGTTACATATGTATATATTTATCTGTGGTTTTTACCCTTAATACGCTCGGCGCTCAGGAACATTTAGTTATATTCCATCGCTTCTATTCATACGACAATCGTTTCATTTGCTTGTTTCATTTAATATATACCTGTAAATGTAGTTTCCAGGGGTTTTTTATTGAATATACCTAGTCTGCATGTTCACGGATTTCTCTTATAAAGACAGTTTATCTCTATAATTTACATAGTTTCCGCATGCTGTTTATCCGGGACCATTTCGAAATATTCTTTGAATGTTTACGAATCCCATTTGGGCTTCCACTGTTTTTACAT
The DNA here is from genome assembly GCA_000404065.3 of Pinus taeda. NCBI lineage: Eukaryota > Viridiplantae > Streptophyta > Pinopsida > Pinales > Pinaceae > Pinus > Pinus taeda. The sequence continues at coordinate 85,976 of APFE030455655.1, read as the reverse complement.
TTAAATAAATTTTTACCCTATAACTAAGGGTTTATAAATGGAACTTGTTGGTTACTATGGCTTTCTTACAACGCTGTTGTATAGTTACGATGTCTTTCTACTGTCGCAGAGAAGAAAGTATTACTTTATTTTTACAGAGTAAGGTCTCTGTTGGTTTTGTTACTGTATGGAGAATCATTCACACCCAGAACCTATAAATCTTGTCATTACTTATTACTGTTCTGCCCAGATTGTCTATTATCATTCTTTTATTTCGTTATAGGTATAAATTTTATGATTCCTTTCATTTTTCTTGAACATATAGACTTACTGTTCCCCTTCAATATTCTGTTCGGGTTTCTAAGGGGGTTTCGGTATTTGAACGAATACCCAAAGCCAACCTAACCCAGGCAGTCCTCTATTCAGGTTTAATTAAATAATCTAAGTCATTCGAGCCTAATTTTAATTCTTCATTCTAGACAGAATGTAATTGTTCTCTTTCTGATATACCAGAACTATTTGTCAGAACACTCTGCTTCTTAATTTATAGCCTAAATGATATTTCTAAATAATATGGAATTTTCTCAGAAATATGAAAACTGTAACTGTACTTACCTGTACTACCACGCTTACAGTCTCCTGTACTTCTCGAGAATGGAGAAAATTGATCTTTTGCTTGTTTTCCTCCCAACCACGAGATTAGTCAACCAGATTGAATCTCCCCCCAAGCTCATTTGCCAGACCTCTACCTTCAGAAAATATAATGCACCATCTGTGCCTGTGCTATCTGGTCCTCACCAGACTTAGCACAGTCTCTTTTCTCCTTCTGTCACCTTTTCCTTTCCCGTATGTTCCTCAACAACCCGGGCCTTTTCCTTTTTCCCATCTTTTCTATGGGAAGAGGAAAAGAAGTTAGAGTTTGCCCCCTTACTTGCTGGCAACTATTTTTTTCTTAATCTGGCAAGAAAAGAGAATAACTTTCTCATAGAAAGTTACTATATGTAATTTACTCAATCCATATTCAACTTTTGAATTAATAATATTCTAATCATAAAAAAAAACAATAATCTATGTTCCATATTTTACCTACAATGGTAACAACAGAAGATTTATTCACATAAATTTTCCGGTCATTAAACATGAAAAGGATACTTTTTTAGGTTGATTGATGTGTGAGGTATATTTTGTAATTATTACATGTTGGTGAGAAGTTCAGAAAGGAAAATGAGATGGGGAGATGGCATTCAATGTAGGTCTTTGGAAGAATCATTTTTTATCTGATGGAAAAAATAGAGAAACTATGACCAAGAATAGAGGATAAATTAAAAAAATATGCAAGGATATATTAAATTGGTCTTTTTTTAGGTGGAAACTGTAGCATGGAAGATTGTCTTTAGTAACTTAGATTATTTCTATGTTGCCTGATTATAAAGGTGTTTTTATTTTTAAATGTATTTGAAACCTCACTACTACATAAAGGGTACTTGTAAGACCATTGTTTAAGACAAAAGAAATATTTTGTCTTAAAAAGTCACTTTTTATTTTATTTATTTTACATTAAAATTTAATATCAATTGAATTGTTTTAGATATAAAATTTAAGATAAACAATTAGAGACAAAAATATTTTAAGACAAAATTTTATATTTTAGACAAAAGTAGTTTAGGACAAAACTTTAAATTTAAGGCACAAAAATATTTTAAAACAAAACTTTATATTTAAGAAAAGCATAGTTTAAGACAAAAATATTGTAAGACAACTTTATATTTAAGACATAAATAGTTTGAGACAAAAATATTTTATGACAACACTTTTTGTTTAAGACAAAAACAGTTTAAGACAAAATTATTTTAAGAAAAAAGTTAATATTTAAGACAAAAACACTTTGTGACAAAAATAATTTAATACAAAACTTTATACTTAAGACAATGGAAACTTAAAACAAAATCCATTAAAGACAATTAACAATTAAGACAAAAACATATCAATTTAAGAATTGACTATGAGGATACCTTTGTTCTCGTGACAAGGTAGTCATCCATTAGATAATTATGGATCTGGCTACATGGATGGGGTGGAAGCTCCACCAGATGGATGTAAAAATGACATTTCTCAATGGGGTTATTGAGGAGGAGGTGTACGTTGATCAACTAGAAATTTTTGAGACAGTTGAATGGGAACCTCATATGTGCAGACTCAAGTGAGCATTGTATGGTCTCAAACAAGCACCCTTTTTGCTTGGTACACCAGGATCGTTAGTTATCTCGCTTGCTCAGGCTTAACCATAAGTGAAGTGGACACAAACCTCAATCACATCTTCGTAGAAGGTAAATTGCTTATTATTGTCTTATATGTTGATGACTTTATTTTAACTAATGATAGGCATATTATCAGATCTTGCATGGAGGACCTTGCAAGGGAATTTAAAATGAAGGACATGGGTCTCATGCACTACTTCCTTGTGTTGGAAGTATGGAAAGATGATGGGGAATTTTTTGACTCTAGGAAAGGATGCAAATGAGATATTGTAGATATTCTGTATGGAGAGTTGTAAACCCATGGAGACACCTCTAGCAAACAGTTGGACGAAGGAGGATACCACTTCAGGTGAAGAATTGGATGCTACCATTTATCAGCAGTTATTGGGCTCACTCATATATATTGTTAACACATGACCATATATGTGCTATGCAGTCAACTAGATAAAAAACACTATAGTTAGGCCAACCAAATTATTTTGGAAGGTGGTTAAGCATGTTTTACAGTATCTCAGAGGCACTACCCAGTGTGTACTATGGTACAGGTGGACAAAGGGAGTGAATTTGTGTGGCATCATAGATCCAAATTGGGAGCAAAATCCATCAAATATAAATAGGAAGCAAAGATATGTGGTTCTCAGCTTAATAGAAAGGGAATACATGGTTGCAACTCAAGCAACATGTGAGGTGATATGGATGAGAAAGATACTTGTTGGACTATTTGGTTAGATGATGGATGTAACTATGATCTATTGTGATAATCAGAGTTGCATAAAACTCTCTCAGAATCCTGTAATTCATGATTGATGCAAGCATATAGATATATGGGATCACCATTTGCAGGACTGTGTGCAGAGGTAGATAATGTTTCTACACTACATTGTGATAGATAACTAGATGCTGACATTTTGAAAACTGATTTGTTAAGAGGGAAGTCGATAATCCCTTTCTTGCTGAGAGCGAGTGTTGAAAAATGAAGAAAAGAAAATTGATTTTCATTTTTCCTTGATTAAATTGATAAAATTTGAATTTCCACATCAACAGACAACTTGGATGCAATTGAATTTTGTGACATGGCTTGTGTGACCTTGTTTAATCAGTAAATTTGAGTTGGAGGAGTTCGAGTTTAGTTAAGCATGTGCGATTTCTAATTTGTTGCAATCAAACTCAGTTATGTCAAGTTGGTTTTAGTTAAGCTAGTTCCAACTATTGGAGGAACTAGTTGAAGGTCAGTTGTGCAGTGGGATGGTTCTGCTTCAGTGGATTTCTCCACTCGACCTACTCTCTACTCCTCCATTTATAAAAGATATCGATAAGTGAATTTTTTTCCATAAGGGAGAAGAAAATCTACCTTGAAAGTCATGAGAGATTTTAAGGATAGATTGCGTCATTTATATAGTGCTTATTGAGTGGTTTTAGAATTTAGAAAATTATTATTTATGGATGATTTATGAAGTGATTTTAGGATTTAGGAAAATCTAATTTATGGAGTGATTTATGGAATTCTTTTAGGATTTAGAAATGTTATTTCATTTTCTTAATTATACTAATTGTAACCCTATGGGAAATGAGAACTAATTGTAGAAATCAGCTATAGAATTGCAATTAATCAGGAAATTTAATCTAAATCAAGGGATATAATTCTTTTCTACTACTCTCCATAAATTAATTCACAATTTAGAACAACATTCACAAACATACATCAATCACATACGCAAGTACATAGATGTATCTAGGGGAAACCAACTAGTAAAAATGTCATAAGCATGTTTTCATTAATCAATTGAATAGAGGTTTTTTTACAATGTCTAGCTCCAACTCTAAGCTCAAACTGCAAAAGAGTAATTGTTCTCTCTCCTCTCAATGAACAAATCTGACCAACACTTAGCCAAAAATCATGTCACCTAGCCTCTTATTTCCTTGCATAAATGTTCAGGAAATTGGCACGTATTCTTTAGGAATTTGCTCCAAGATAATTGTGTAATTCCCAAAGATTAATCATTCATTACATGTAATGCCTATACACTCAAGACTAGTCTACAACTAATGCTACACTACCTTGGAATCTCCACCATAGGTTACATGTTTTAATTCCTTGCATGCATCACCTATTTTGGTTGATTGAATAGTTAGCTAGATGATATTTGAGTTAGATTATTGTCCCATTGCACAACTGACCTCCAACTAGTTCTATTCCCTTTTAGAACTAGTTTAGCTAAGTACAACTAGAAATAACTAAACTAGATTGCTATAAAGTAGCAATCAACACATGCAAACTGAACTCCAGTCCAACTAACTCGAATTTACTGAGCTTATTGAATGACAAGAGCCATGTCACCTTAGTACACTACCTCCAATTTGTCAATTAATGAGGAAATTTTAAATCTTCTCTATTTTACCAAGGCTAAGACAAATTGAGCCTTTCTTGCTACACTTCTAAACACTCCCTCTTAGAAAGAAAGGGATGGTCAACCATCACTATCCTACACCTGTGGAGTTCAAAATTCCATGTTGACAAACCCTTTGTCAATATGTCAAAATCTTATTCCTAAGTTGGAATGTACTATAGAAACATTATCATCTTCTTCACAGAGTCCCACAAATGGTGACAATAAATATCTATATGCTTGGATTGATTGTGAAATACCATATTCTCAGAGGGATTACCTAAAATCTTATTATCATAATACATCAAAGTTGGATCCATCGTGAGACTAAAGAAACCCACAAGTATCTTTCTCATCTAGATTGCCTCACATGTTTCTTGACTTGCAACCATGTGTTCAATTTCTATTGAGTTGAGCACAACAAACATTTGCTTTAAGCTGTAATAGGAAATTGCTACGGACCCAAAACTAAAAATTGCTCCTGATGTACTCTTTCAAACTCATAGACTCGCTGCCTAATATGAATTTTGTAGCCATGATTTTTTACTCCCTATGTTCATCCATAACATAATCCATACTAGGTAGTGCCTCTAAGGTACCTATTGTAGCGATTGCAAGACCCTCGAATATAATGGCTAGCACCCAAATTTCAAATCCTTCCTTGGTTTTTCCTTTATGTTGGCAAACACTTAGTCTCATTCCATGAGGTCCCTTTTAGTCTTTTCACCTATTCTCCTTGTCTGACTAAATGTCCTCTTTTGGCATGCTGATTTATTTTTCATGACTTATGGTCCTATTCTATTGATTTTGAAGGTTTGTCTTTATGTGTTTGAGTTGTCCTAGCTATGTATACATCAATCTCACCAATACACAAAGTTGTAAGCACTGTCGCGCAAGTGTCGTCATGGTCGTCCAAACTTCTATCTCAGGTGTAACACTTTTCGCTCTTAGCTATAGATGGTATCACAGAGAAAAATGATTTGTCTTGTTGTTCCGATGGTCAATGGCATCATGTTATCGAAGTATGCTAAATGTTTGATCACAATGTCGAGTCCTCATGGGTACAATTTCTTCCCACAGTTAGCCACTTTCCTAAAAATCCTTTTGAGTGGACAACCTCCCTCTCACAGGACCTTAACTGGGTTGCAATGCTTAGACTAAGACCATTGTGATTATGCTCCACTACTTGGAACTACATAGTGCTTGATGTTGTCCTCCAAGATAGTTGCACTACATAATTTGAGAGTTGAGTAGCTTGCCTTCCTTTCAAGAATTGAACAGAAATTGCCTCAGAGCTTGACCTGAACTGTGCAGTTCATAAGATTAGTCATCAAGCCTCCTCCCTTCCTAGTGGAACCCCACAATGTGTAGAGATCTAAGTCTGCAGTGCTCCCAGAAACTAGGAATATGTTTCCTCCGAGTGATCTCCCTTAGCTAGGACTCATTACTCTCAGGGATTGCACAGAACTATACTTTGGTCCCTTTGTTGTCCTACCTTTTCTTCCCTCAGGAAACTACATAGAAATGACCCTGAGGGTCCCACCTTATAGCTGTCACTAGTGTCGTCAACTACATAATCCTACCACCAAGTGGCCTTTGCACAATTTTTCTTGATAATAAAGACTATGCCCTAGAGTTCCTCATCCAAGACTAAGTTGCACTCTGTGCAGTCTTAGTGACCAGTCCCCCTCCCTGTCACCTCGAACTAAGTAGTGCATAGTTACTAAGCCACCTTTCGAGCCTATCATCTATTCCGGGCCCATGAAATGGAAAGAAATGCATCATCTTAGATGAGGATGTTTTGGATTTGATGTTGTCCCATAATGAGTGAATTTTAGGAATATGTATAATGATACAACATGGCAAGACAACGAACAAGACAAAGGAGGAGAACACAGCTAGAAGAAGTACTTGCAGTTGGACAGACAAAAGAATCTCATCAAAGAGTAAGAAAAAGGAGCACATGCACGTAACCATCTTATAAGACTAAGACCATTGAAGACCCTGTAGCATCAAGACAAAAAGAGAATATTGACATTTCCACCATAGTAATCTAGTCCATGTTATTAGTTTCATGTCAAGTTGTGTCATGAGTTGTCAAGCCCACATTTCTACTATAAGCCATTTTTGTTGTAACTGAATGTAATGTGAAGTGAAATTCCAATGGCCACACACATGAAGATGAAGAGTCATGTTAGTTGAAAAGTCATAGGAGGTTGAATGATGATGAGGGAAGTCCAAGAGTAGCATGGGTCAAGCCCCATCCTTGGCTATACATACCCGTCCCATTGTATGAGCAAGGACTTTTCACCTCGTCTTCTCCCAGATAATATTGAGAGTTCAGTCAGTTATTTGAGGAGCAAGGAGTGCCTCCAATGTCCCATGACTAGGGATAATGGTATATGGTGTACATATGTGTCTTGGAAATTTTTCATAACACAAAATAATGTTAAGGCAAAAAACATTTCATGTATGTTTCATAGATTTTAGTAAGACTATTCCTTCAGCATTTGTAATGAATATTTATTTCACCTATACTAAGATAGTTGAAGTACTTTGGTTGTTTTAGTACTTAAATTATTGGGAATTTGCTATATTGGTTATCATTGTTGTCTGGTCCTTGTGGACTACTCCAAAAGATATTAGACAAACCTTTATTTTTCACTAGTTATAACGACCATCACATCCATATGGCCTACTCTATTGGTTGGTGTACACATTTTCCCTTCTTTTTATAACACTGTTTACCACCCTTGTTATTTGTGATGCTTGGTATATGGCCTAGGGCAACCCCTCCTTCCAGACTTGGTCCAAATATTTTAAAACAGTGTTTTATTCACTTTACACTACTTTGCACTAAGATAAAAGCATGTACACGCGGGTTAGTCAATACCCAACCTGCGTATATGTGTTAAAACACTTAAAAAAATCAAATTTCCTTAATTCTAGGCAGAGTTCATGGGTTTTACCTATTGATTACCTCCTATTGTCCATGGCCCAACTGTTTGCCACTTATTTCCCAAATAAAAACTAATTGGGAGAAGTATAGATAGAATTCGATGGGAAGGCCCTAAGGAGGAGAAGAGATAGAGTTATTATATTGATATTATCCCTGACTAAGTCTAAAGTATCCCTGTGCTTCATGAACTTCCCCAAGTTTCAGGAAACCCTTGTTTTCTTGATTGTTGATATTCTCCCTCTTGCTTGAAATGTCATGGTATTGGTTATGGAAGGAGGTTGTTGAAGACTCAGACTAGATGGATATGGACGACGGTTCCGCTTGGAGCTAGAAGAAGAAGACTCAGGTGAATTCTCTCCATGTTAGTTTTAGCTTTCTACAATAAAAAGAAGCATTGTCTTGTTTCTAAGATTAACTGTGTTTAGGCATCAAATAGTGTTGTAATTCATATATGAATGCTATTTTGATGTATAACTAATCATTTCTCTTATATGATACAAAGTTAGTTTCATTAAAATTCTTTATCTATATATTGGTATGTATGTTCGAATTGAATGATTTTCAGGATTGAAGATCATCATGAGTTGCAGAGGGTCTGAACCCTGCAGGGTCTACCCAAACGAAGGACATCTGAGTATGGTCGCTCTCATATAGTTTGTTTATATAAGCATGTTTCCTGAGTTGTATGAGTGTTTCTTACTATAGTTTTCTCCTACCCTATTGGGGTTCCATCCCAAAGCCCTAGGGTACTTACTTTAGTTTTAATGACTATCACATGCTTTATGGACTATTGTGCTACATGCTAGACATACCTCTTTTGGATTGTGTGTGTCTCTTCTTGGGTGGTACTACTGCTTCTCACTTAGAGGCTCACTTTATTCTCGCCCTTTATAGAAAGAGAACCTAGACAAAAGTTACATTATGCACTCTCTAGGCATACTCACCTCAATTTTCCAAGATTCCAGCATAACACTCTCATGTGATGAATAATAAGAGCTAAGGAAATTCTCTAAGATAAAGGAAACCGGGCCATCGTACCAGATGGGACTCCTACACCAAACGGTGTGAGGATTAGTTGAGACTTCATACGGAGGAGATCCCCTAAATTTTCGTGAGTTCAGTACTGTCAAAGTTTATGGCACTATAAGGAGGGCCTCCAGTAGTTGATGGAAGATTGTCCCACCAACTCGACTCATCCATAATCCTGTATAGGTAGTAACATTCACACCTTTTGTTGGATGGTTCTACTTGAGTGGATGTATCCACTTGAACTCCTCTCTGCTCCTCCATTTATAAAAGCTATGGATAAGTGATATTTTTTCCATAATAGAAAAGAAAATCTGCAATGAAAATCATGATATATTTTAGGGATAGATTGGGTCATTTATATAGTCCTTATTGAGTGGTTTTAGAATTTAGAAAAATATGATTTATGGATGATTTATGAAGTGATTTTAGGATTTAGGAAAATCTAATTTTTGGAATGATTTATGGGTGATTTATGGAATTCTTTTAGGATTTAGAAATTTTATTTCATTTTCTTAATTATACTTTTTGTAAGCCTATGGGAAATGACAACTAATTGTAGAAAATCAGCTATAGAATTGCAACTGATCAAGAAATTTAATCTAAATCAAGGGATAAAATTCTACTCTACTACTCTCCATAAATTAATTCACAATTTAGAATAACATTCACAAACATACATCAATCACATACACAAGTACATAGATGTATCTAGGGGAAACCAACTGGTAAAAATGCCTTAAGCATGCTTGCATAATCATTTGAATAGATGAATTATGACAATGGCTAGGTCCAACTCTATGCTCAAACTTCAAAAGAATAATTGTTCTCTCTCCTCTCAATGAACAAATCTGGCCAACACTTAGCCTAAAATCATCTCACCTAGCCTTTTATTTCCTTGCATAAATGTTGAGGAAATTAGCCTTATTGTTTAGGAATTCCCTCCAAAATAATTCTATAATTCCCAAGGATTATGTTGAAAATAATACTGAGAGGGGGGGGTGAATCAGTATTATCTAGTTCTTTTAACAAATCTTCCTTATTTATACTTTGAATTATTTTTGCATATCAGTACCATAAAACAATGAGCATGAACAAGAAAAACAGACAGTCACATCAAAGAACACCAGATATAAGGTGGAAACCCAATGTGGGTGAAAACCACCTGCTGCAATATGTCTCTATCTTCTTTCAAATTAGAAAATCCTTTTACAATGGTCTTGTACTGGTGCAGTCCTTTACCAGTACGCAGGCTGCAACCTGCAGAGAGATACAACGCTCTCTCGTTTTCCAGTCTCTCCTGGAAGGGAGCTACAACCCCCTACTTCTTTTCAAGGACCACTTTTCATAAATTTTCAAACTGGATCCATATACATCAAATGATTATCAAGTAC